>JAJHSJ010000011.1:576746-698403 GCA_021015155.1 Magnolia officinalis | reverse complement strand
CTCAAAGTCGCCCTCCACACGTGCTAGTCTAAGTTGGTAACTAAAGTTTGTATTCCTTCATAAAAACCGTTGGATAAAAGGTTTTATCTACAGTGGTCATTTTCTCAAAAAAAAAAAAAAAAAAAAAAAAAAAAACAAAACAAAACAAAAAGAATATGTGGTACGCGTCACCCCTGGAAACTAAAAGCTAATGAGAGTGGAGGACCCTCCACCGATTAAGTGTTCTCTGTATATAACCTGTTATCGGGTATTTCCTTGACCATGGGGCTCACCTTGATGCATGTTTTTTATATCCATGCTGCCCATCAATTTTTTAAGATCATTTTATAAGAAAATACTAAAAATGAAGTAGATCAAAGCCTAAAGACCATACCATAAAAAACAATGGTCACTAAACAACCATCATTAAAAACTTCTTAGGATACATTGTAATGTTTGTTTTCCATCCAACATTTAGATTAAGTCACACAAATTTGGACAAAAGCAATATATATATATAATATATATATATATATATATATATAATATAATTGTGTGGGTCCATCTAAGATTTGGATCTATCTAATTTTTTGATTCGCTATATAAAAATAATCCTCAAAAAAAAATGAGTGAACGGAGTGGATAAAATACATACACTATAGTGGGGCCAAAGATCTTAATCAGTTCTACATACATTGGGAGCTCATGCTACATTAAGGAAAATAATAATAATAATTAAAAAAAAAAAAGACGAAAAGACCGGACTGTCTTCTCATCTTTTACTCGGTCGTAAAGAAAATGCGTGGAAAGATCCAAAACGCGTGAAAAGAAAATGCGTGGAAAGATCCAAAACGCGTGTGCCTTTGCACCGACTCGGTGCGAAAGCATTTGGGGCCAAAACCTTTGGAAGCCGTTTAGGTGTTGCCCTGACCGTGGGGCCCACCTTGATGAATGTGTTTCGTGTCATTATTTCACGTTGCTATACAAAAATTAAGCAAATACAGATATCGGTTGAATCATATCACTGGAATTAAAAAAAAAAAAAAAAAAGTAACTTACCGTTTGAAGGACGATGTTTTCCTACGAAAGCCTTTAGCAGAAGTTGGAGTGCAATGATGTTGGGTAAGGCCCACTGTAATGTATGCGAGAAATTCATTCCGTCCATCCATTTTCATAGCTCATCTCACAACGTGAGACTAAAAATGAAGTGGATGCAGAACTCAAGGGGGTAACACGGAAATTGAGAAAAGAAATTTCCACAGTTGAAACCTTCATGGGCTCCACGTTTACATGCTATTCAACCCGTTCCTAAGGCTATTTCAAATGGGATGTAGTGAAAACACAAAAAATATAGCTTGATAAGGAACTTTTATGGCTATAAGAATGCGCCAACTGTGCTTATTGAATTCCCATTCTTTCCTCTCGTGTGACCTACTTGAGTGTTAGATACACCTTTTTTTTTTTTTTTTTCGTCGCACATCCTAAAATGAGTTCTCAAAATAGATGAATGGAGTGGATTTTACAGAAACATCTCAATGGGCCCCACCAGCATCCTTGCGGATGAACTTCATGCGAAATGCGGGACTTCATGCGAAATGCAAGACTGAGACGATTTTCAGCACTAGGTAAAGGGTTCTAGTACCCATAGGTGTGTGTTCTGACATGGTGTGTGTTACTAACAAGCTAACCCCCTAAACAAAAAAAAAAAAAAAAAAAAAAAAAAAAAAAAAAAAAAAAAGTACCCATAGGTGGTGAAATTCGGAATGCGTGTGGGTGTCTGTGCGCGCGTAAAAAAATAAAGCTTCCTGTATGTCACAAAAGTTTTAGATAAAGCGATGTTTATATTTTACCTTCATCCAGATATGGTTAAAGGTATCGATGGGTTGGATGCAAAAAAACATTACAGATCTGCTTAAGGTAAGACCTGAAAGTTTATAATGGGGGGCATTCAGTCATCACTGTTTTCTTATGGTGTTGTCCGCATGAGATTTTGATCTTACTAAATTTCTAGACCATAAGCTAGAATGAGCTAGAGAAATGGACGGAGAGAATGAATATACAACACATAATCGACGTGAGCCTCACGTTAAAGATCCCGGCTGCCACTTAATCCACTCTCAAAACTTTGCAAGCAGTAGGGTTTCATTTTATAAAAGTGAGCGCATCATTCATGTGTCTTATCCACGCGGTTCATCTGTTATTCTGACATTTTAAGAGTACGAACTCAAAGTTGAAGCATATCCAAGGCTCTGTAAATAAAGAGACCCTGCAACTTTGAAGTGAAGAGAAACAAAGCTTTTATCTGAATTTCTTTCCTGTGAGAGAAAAAAGAGTGAGGAAAGATGTCCATTGTCGAGTCCATTGTCAAGCTCCTTCTCCAAAAACTCGCTGACCCAATCCTTCAAGAAGCCATTTTCTTATATGGCGTTGGCGATGAAGTCGAATGGCTCGAGGCTGAATTTAAGCGGATGCAATGCTTCTTGGAAGACGCAGACGCCAAACAAGAAGGAGATAAAAGAGTTAAGGGCTGGGTGGGGGATGTGAGAGATGTTGCATATGATGCTGAGGACGTCATCGACACCTTTCTCTTCCAGGTAGAAAACTTGAGGCGAACTGGCATTAAAAGGTACGCTTGCAGCTTCAATGAATTGAAACCTCGCCATGAGGTGGGATCGAAGATCGAGCTACTAAAGGCTAAAATCCGTGCGATCTCTGAAAGTAGATCGACGTATGGAATTGAAAATATAGGCCAAGGAGCAGGGACGAGCTCTTCCGGTCTAAGCCTCCAAGAATGGAGGCTCACTTCTCCTCTTTCTCAGGAAACAGATTTTGTTGGCTTTGAGAAGGAATTGGAGATGTTGGTGGCCCGGTTGACAAAGGGAGAGCTGCGACGTTGTGTGGTTTCTGTGGTGGGAATGGGTGGTCTCGGTAAGACCACTCTTACTAAGAAACTTTATAACGCTGATACTGTTAAGAAACATTTCCATACTCAAGCATGGATTTCTGTATCACAAGAGTATTCTGCGAGAGATCTTTTGCAGGTCTTTGTAAGACGTTGGAGGGTGGTATCCGACAATACAGCAGAGAAATTGAACATTGCTGAGCTGAGGGATAAGATTTCCGAGTATCTGAATGACAAGAGATACTTGGTGGTCTTGGATGATATATGGAGAAGGGAAGCATGGAATGCTCTGAAGGATGCATTTCCGGATGTGAATAATGGCAGTAGGGTCGTGTTCACCACACGAAACAAAGACGTTGCTTTACATGCAGATCCAGATCCACGAAGCCGGCCCCATGAACTTCGATTTCTAACCAATGAAGAGAGCTGGGGTTTGTTCTGTAAAAAAACATTCCTAGAACGAGATGGTGATTGCCCCCAGGATTTGGAGAAGCTGGGAAGAGAGATTGTGGAAAAATGCCATGGTCTTCCTCTTGCGATCGCAGTCATCGGAGGGCTCTTATCAGGAAAGGAACCATGGGAGTGGAAGAATGTACGCAAGAGCATCAGCTGGCAGTTTGTCGAGGGAGAAGTCCAAATCTCCAGCATATTATCTTTAAGCTATAAAGATTTGCCTTATTACTTAAAACCCTGTTTTCTGTACCTAGGAAATTTTCCAGAGGACTACGAGTTCCATGCCAATGAATTGATTGGACTGTGGGCGGCAGAAGGGTTTCTAAAAGAAAGAGGGGAACTAACATTGGAAGAGGTTGGAGAAGATTATCTGATGCAGTTGGTTCAGAGAAGTATGGTTCAAGTGGCAAAAAGAAGTTCAAGCGGGTGTATCAAAACTTGTCGCATCCACGATCTTTTGCGTGATCTGTCCATATCAGAAGCTAAGGAAAGCAAGTTTCTCGAATTTCAGTTTCTCAAACTTCAGGATGACAATGGCAATGCTACTCCTGCAGCATCTAGAGCCCGTCGGCTTGCAATTCACATTATTTGCGGAGGCCAACTTGACCCAAGTAAGTACATTTCCGTAAGGGCCTGTTTGATTTTCTAATTATAGAGGTAATTCAAGTTAAATGGGTAATAATTATTTACCTATGTATTTCTGATTGGATTTCAAGGGATGTTGGCCCAACATGATGTATGTGTCTTATCCACACTGTCCATCCCTTTAACCAAATCATTTTAGGCCATGAGCCAAAAAATGAGGTAGATCCGAAGATCAAGTTTTGGATTGAACTCCTTTCATTGAAAGCTTATTGAGGACTTCGAAAGTTTTCGATCAAACTAATATTTTTGTTTCCCCTTTATCCATGGCTATGTGACCTTATGAACAGGTTGGATGACAAATAAACATCAACGTGGGCCCTAGGGAGAAAACAACTTTCAACCATTGACATCTTAATGATCATTGTTCCCTAAGGTGTGGTCCACTTAAGCTTTAGATTTTCCTCACTTAAAATATATTTTTTAAAAGGATGGAGAGTGTGGATAACTCACATATATCATGGTGGGGCCCACATATTTAAATCAGTAATAACAGGTATAGACCGCTTTTCGAAACGTAATTCCAGACGAATTTCAAATAGGTGAAGTAAGTAATAATTACTTATTTTCGTGTATTTTCCAGGGAAATTAAAAGTCAATCAGCCCTCCACTCCGCACCTTCGTTCTATGTTGATCTGCTCCCAAGGCGAAACATGGCTTGAAAAGGAACAAAGCAAGTTTCTATTCCGAGGCTTTAAGTTGCTTAGGGTGCTATATCTAGATGGTGTAGAGATAAGAGAGCTACCGAAGCAAATAGGTGAACTAATCCATTTGAGATATCTCAGGTGTACTAAAAGTTGGTTAGATACCCTCCCATCATCGATAGGCAATCTTATCAATTTACAAACTCTATTTGTACGATCCCGTACTAATTTTGAAGTACCGGAGACAATTGGGAAGATGCATCAGTTAAGACATCTTCGATTACCCGGGGTCAAACCACAGATAATTATGTCTTCGGGATTTATACAATGGCGACCTTTTGGAGTGATACAAGGGCATCCAAGGCTCGACCTGATGAGTAACCTCCAGACTCTATCTGGAGTATATGCTGGCAAATGGATGGAGGGTTGCTTGGGAAAGCTCACCAATCTTAGAAAATTAAAAATACTTTTTGAAACAGAAGCTGAAGCTGAGTTATTCTCTGAGGCGATTGGCAATCTGAACTGCCTCCATCATCTGTGGGCGCGGATGTTACTACAGAAATGTGTTTTTGAAGACATTCGCTTTGTTTTGCCGTTACCTAATCTTTCACATCTTCCCGAGTTAAGTAAGTTGAATTTGGGAGGAAAGTTAGAGACGTTACCTGAATTTCCAACAAAGCTCACCAAACTCACCTTGGAATGGTCCTGTTTAAAGGAAGACCCAATGGCGACGTTGGAGAAGCTGAAAAACCTTCGCATTCTCAAATTGCTCGGTGATTCATATGATGGAGTGGAAATGGCTTGCTCTGCACAAGGGTTTCCTCAACTCGAATCCTTGCGTCTTCAATCGTTATGTAATTTAAAGGAGTGGAGAGTGGAGGAAGGAGCTATGCCAAGTCTTATACATTTATGGATAGGTGACTGCAAGCAATTGAAGAAGCTTCCAGAAGGACTGCAACACGTGACTACCCTCAAGAAATTGGAGCTGTGGTGGATGCCTGACGAATTCAATGCAAGGGTTCGAGAAGACAGGGGAGAGGATTGGTATAAGATCCGGCACATACCCTCCATCGACATACAAGAGATTAATTTAAGACTTTAATTTCTATCATTATGAGAGGTACATACATAGGTGATACTTGTTTCCACTCTTCATTTTTATTTACCTTTTAATCCATACTTCAAGTTAGTATCTTATAGTCTCAAGAATTTTAAATTCTAGCTATGTACTTTGAGAAATTTATTCTTTTAAGCACTTTAAATTCTTGCTATGAAAATCTATTGCTGGTTTCTCCATTCCTTTCATAGTTTGTAAGACAAATTAAGTATTTTATTATCATTTTGGAATGCTATTTAATTATTTCTTTATATACAAATCTGCACGCTAATTGTTTGAAGAAATGCTTCAACCAAGACCATCTTTTGAATGAAACCATGCTAGCTGTCCTCACCTTCGACAGGCACATGTAATTGTATGGTTGGAAGATATCATTGCATCTTCCATCTAAGTTTACCTGATCCTTCTATGGAGGACCATCTTATCAATGCACATTCATTTGACAACTTTACTAGCGACTTCCATTTTTTGTTTGCGGGCTATTGATCTGATGGTCGGCATCTTACTATCACTTCAGTTTTGAATAATGGTAGTCGTTCACAAAGAGTTCTTGTGAAGAGGACCTTGTGCAAAAATCAAGTTGACAACTAACAAGGTGGGCCACACTTGTATCTTCAATTGGCATAGCTGGCAATATTATTTAAAAGTGTGGATGCTTTTTTTGCACTAGACCACCATATGAGTGGGCCAGTCTGAATTATTTTTTGGCATATGCTCTTCTTCCATATGATTGTTTGCTCTGTAACATGTGTTCCTTTTGGTGGCAATATTCTAATATCTTTTCTTGTTAGCGGAGAATATTGATGAACCAAGAAGTCTGAATTGTGCAGTCAGTCCAAACCTTCAAGCCAATATTAAATGAAAATGGTGATTTCATATCTAGGATAAAATCTGATTTGCATTTGTAATTTGTCAACAATTTCACAAGTTCTCATTTTATTGGAACCTGAACCAAGTGGAAGTTCCTAACCATCCACTCTTTGGCATTTTCCACAGGTTAATGCTGTTACACACACACACACACACACACACACACACACACACCTTAACCGTTTACTCAGGGGACATTGATCGAAAGATCAAGAACCTCCCTATCAGAGGGCATCTTCCATCCACACTGAGATTCATTGGATTTATAGTGTGGATTATCACTTGCCCCATTTGGATGGAATGAGTGCATTATCACAGTTTCCGCATTTATGTATTTCTTTTTTGTTGATGAATTCCTTTACCATGAATAATTCCATATCATTTTTAGGCTTTAACCAGAGATTTAATTTGTACTCTCTAGATTTTATAGGTGATGCTACTTGCACGTTTCAGGTGATTGATGAGAGAGTTACACATATTCATGACCAAGCTGCTCATTAAGCGAGAGTCACTATATAGCTTCCCTTGCACAAGATTCAAGCTGTCTGGTTATCTGATGTACCATTGTTAAATGCTAACTGTCTGGTTATCTGTTTTATGTTAACTTGACATGACTTTTTTTTTTAGTAATTTAGTAGTAGCATATGATAGTTAGCGTTACAACATGTATAATGTTCAATTGCAGTAGTCTATAAATTTTTGTTTTATATAGAGAACTCATTGAGGAGCAAATGCATTTGCATTTGTTTGCATTCTACCCATGCTTTGAAGCCCATATTGGATGAGTATACTAATTGCACATTTTAAGCTTGAAATGTGTTCTTGTCAGTAATATATCCGCAACCTAAAAAGTTCTCTATTTGTTATGACCAAGTAAATCTAATTGCAAGTTCCTTTTCCATCAAATCTTCCACAATCTCTTTTCCTGGGCAATGGCAACCTTCGAGAGGTTAGACAGGAGCTTCGATTAAGATTTTTGGAAAGATCTATGGCGGAGTGTATTAAATCGAAGATTGAATTTCAGAATTACTAGCCCCACATGTTACACGCATCAAGACACTTGGACCGAATGCATTTGAAACATATACTTCCTGTTTTATCCATTATTAGTTTTTAAAGTTAGGTATATGCTTCGACTTCTTTTATGGATTTAAGAAACCAAATTCTAGCATATAGCTTTTAGGTTCTAATCTTAAATTTCAATTTTCAGGCATTTTTCTCACAACAGGGATTGCACTGACCTGCATATGCTAAGTGACTCGACGAAATGAAGAATGGTGGAATGGTGACTAGACAGTGATGAGATGTTTGGATGATCATTTGTATTTGTATCTCGAGGATTTATGTACTTTCTGTTTGAGATATTTCAATATGGAACCATGCACTAATATTCGTTACATGTTCTGCATTTTAATTTGGGGAAATTGTTCATTAATGTTTGACTTATTTCACTGTATGCATTGTTTGCCTGTACTATGTTAGTTGAAAACTGAAATAAGAAGCAATTTCTTTACAAT
Source organism: Magnolia officinalis (assembly GCA_021015155.1). NCBI lineage: Eukaryota > Viridiplantae > Streptophyta > Magnoliopsida > Magnoliales > Magnoliaceae > Magnolia > Magnolia officinalis. The sequence continues at coordinate 690,279 of JAJHSJ010000011.1, read as the reverse complement.
ATAGGTCTAGAAGGCTTCCACTATTTTTCTGCTTTAGGGATTACACATCTCAAAGACTTGAAGCATTGGTGAGTTCTAGCGTGCATCCAGATTGGGCCAATCATTTCAATAGTTTGGATCACTGAACTACATGCTCCATTGCTCTGAAACATTGATCCAAACCATTTAATTACTCCATAGGAAATAGGCAAACCATATCTATCATACTAGAAAAGTTCCATCATTCTCTAGACCATCCATCATGTGAGGCCCACAACGAAAGGGACAATGCATATTTATTATTGTAGAAAAGACATAACCATTGTCTATCATACAGGGCCATCTTTGATTGTCCTCTCTCTATTATGATTGAGAAATACAATGTCAAATAGTGATGAGATAAAAAGTCCTTAAACTCGATGATCCTGTAATTGACAGTGCAAGTAAAAATAACTCATTGGTAAAAGGTAAGGTAATACCTTCGCTTACTCAAATTGCCAGGGCATTTCTAAATCAATCGGTGATCGATTAGACTATAGGATCCGTTCTAATCTCACACCCATGCAACTATTCTCACATGCACTTTCAATCCAGGCTCTCGAATGCACAAGTAGCTTTGATTCACTAAATTGAGGGCAACAAGAACTATCTCTGATTGTGGCCTGTAGGCCATTCAAATCCCAATAGGTTGTCGCCCATCTATGTATGTACAAGCAGGAAGTACCCAGTTTGCATCACTTTTAATATATGCTTTGTGTGGCTTCATCTCTAATAACGCATAGCCAATCAAACCTTACAATGACATGGCCTTATTGTGTGTAAGTAAGGTGAGGGCATTGTCAAATCTGCTCCCCCTTCATCATGAGATTTGATTAAGCACGTGTTGCAGACATTGCCACACGAAGCTTGCTTGAAAGCAGTTCGGTGGACTTGACTAATCAAATCTTGCCATGCATGGTTACCCAGCCCCACCTAGTTAACTGGTGTCAAGAGTATGCCACTATCCACAGTAATGCTTGTTTGTCATCCAACCTATTGATGAGTTCACACATACCTGATTTAAGGGAAAACAAAAATATCATATCCAAAACTTTCTGCTCCAAGGTGATTTCAACCGTGGATATCACTATCCTACTGTTTCCAATCGTGTGGTCTACATATCCAGCTTTGGATATGCTTTAATTTAGGGGTCATGCCCTAAAATTAGCTGAAAATTGGACGGCATGATAAAACGCATGCATCAAAAAGTGGGCCACACAGTGGTGTCGGTATGAAGAAATCCACGTCTAAGATAGGATGCTTCCACAACCATCGTAGAGGGGTGGATTTTTTACCCGGATTGCATCTCAGATGATGATCTGAACTGTCTATATTCCGGGTTGTATGTTTCATATGGCCCTAATAAACATTTCTTGGGTAGATGATTGTGCATGAGATAAAATCGGAACACTAATAAGAAAAACTTGAATGGCTCATGTTCAAATTCATGAGTCAAAGTTTGGATAGTCACGCAGCTATGAGATTATGAACGGTTGAGATCATCGTCTAAGGCCCCGTTTGTTAAATCTGAAGTCTAAAGACCGAATCTGAAATCTGAAGCCTGAATCTGAAATTAAAGCCTGAATCTGAAATCTGAAGTAAAAAAAAAAAAAAAACTTGTTTGATAATGATGGTTGAAGTCTAAATATTAAGTACCAAATATGAAGCAAATTGTTTGTAAACAAACATCTTAAATGTCTGAAATATGTTAATTTAACACATTTGCCCCTATCTCTAGTTTGGAAAGGTTTTATTATCACTATATATGTGTTGTATAGGATTGAACACCAGTTGCAACAAAACCTTCAAATAAGCCCCACCTTATATATGTGTTGTATCACTGATTGTGCATGAGATAAAATCGGAATACTAATAAGAAAAACTTGAATGGCTCATGTTCAAATCCATGAGTCAAAGTTTGGATAGTCATGCAGCTATGAGATTATGAACGGTTGAGATCATCATCTAAAGCCCTGTTTGTTAAATCTGAAGTTTAAATACCAAATCTGAAATCTAAATTCTGAATATGAAATTAAAGCCTGAATTTGAAATTTGAATTAAAAAAAATTTGTTTTATAATTATGGTTGAAGTCTAAATATTAAGTACTAAATATGAAACAAACTGTTTGTAAACAAACATCTCAAATGTTCTGAAATATGTTAATTTAACACATTTGCCCTATCTCTCTCGTTTGGAAATGTTTTATTATCACTATATATGTGTTGTATAGGATTGAACACCAGTTGCAACAAAGCCTTCAAATAAGCCCCACCTTATATTTATATGTATCCAAACTGTTTATAAGGTCATTCCCAATTGGATGAAGTGAAAACATATTGATTCAAAACTTATGTGCCCTATTTAGCTTATTTTCCATCCAATATGTTCATAAGGTCACAAATTCCTGTAAGAAGAGGGGAAAAAATCGTATTGATCCAAAACTTCTATGACCTCAAAAAGGATTTCAATGGTAGACGTTCAATCCCCCACTACTTTTTTGCAGCTTATTTTTCGTCTCAAGCCTTGATACGAGCTCGCCAAATGGATAGATGGTTTGGATATAACACATACCTCATGATGGGATCTACAGAACTTACTGATGTCAATACAGTAGTTATACAGACTGGTGTGATGTACACCAACCAATCCGCATCCTACTTGGACGCGGATCGGCTACTGACATGTTGAACAGATTTGCCACCAAAGTGATGCCCACTATGATGTATGTGCTTTATGGAACATCTATTTGGAGATTTAATTTTAGAGCATGAGTTAAAGAATGAGGCAGATCCAGATATATAGTTGACCCACCACAAAAGACAGTGGCGAGATTGATGCCTACCGTTGAAACCTTCCTAAGGCTCACCGTGATTTTTATTTGAAATCCAACCGGTTCACAAGTTAACATAGACATGAAAAACCGTAAGTAAAATTTTTTATTTAAAAAAAAAAAAAAAACAAATATCAGCTTGATCAAAAACTTTTGTGGCCTATTTAAATTTTTAATGGTGGGTGTCACTCTTCCCACTGTTTTTGTGGTGAGGTCCGTTGGAGCTTTGGATTTGACTGATCCTTTGGATATTTACCTAAAATTATATTTCCAAATGGATGCACAGTGTAGCTACAAAACATATATCATGATTGGGGCCACATAACCTCGCTACTCAACCTGTCAGTATCCAATATGCGTCCGTTTACACAGCAGTTAACGCCAATCAGCCATAGCCAAATGTTTGGCAGAGACTAGGTACATGGGATGAGAGTTGCTAGATCATTGGTGGACCATAATAATGTTTGTTAATCCAATCCGTTCATTTGTTTTTCCAACTCAATTTAGGGTGTGGAACAAAAAATGAGGCTAATTTTGAGCACAAGCGGGCCTAATGAACATGAAACATTCAGAATTGAATGTCTACTGTTGAAATATTTGTAGGGCCATAGGATGTTCGTGAGAAATCTACCCTGTCCATCTGTTTTTCCATATCATTTTATAGACTGGATCCAAAAATGAGGCCAATAACAAGCTCCAATGAGCAAATTAACAGGAAACCGTGGGGAATGAGAACCATCGTTGAAAATTCCTGGGGCCATCTGGGGCTCACTTTGTGTTTTGAATCTAGTTCATTTTTTGAGTTCGAAACTAAATTGAGCTGGAAAAACATTTGAACGGCCTGGATTTCTCATAAACAACAAGGTACGCCCCACGTACAGTCAGGAGTTAGGGTGGCGCAGATGTGAGTTAGGGCTGGAAGTCCGGCGGGTTTATAGTTGGGCATCGGACCGAGTCGGATCGGATTCGGTCCAACTCGACCAGGACCGAAATGTGCGAGGCCTTACCCAAACTCGATCCCACGCTGAGTCCGGGTCATGTGACTCGAACAGATTCGAACCCTTGTTGGCCTAAACTACTCCGAGTTCAACTGGGTCAGGAAAACCGAGTCGGATCAGATTGGACAGGGTCCGAATTGGTCCATTTCTTTCAACAGTATAGAAATCATTATTCCCACTGTTTCCTATAGTGTGATCTACTTAATCACTAGATATACTTAAAACTTACTATCAACCCTAAAATGATCCGGAAAAGCTGATGGACGGTGTGGATAAACCAAAACAAAATCCAAAGTGGCCCCATGTACTTTACTAAGAGGAAGCGTATTGGCTAGTGTACGTCACTCACACGTAGTGTTCGTGCGAAGACGAGAACTGACGTTCCTCGAGCTCCGAGTTGTACGAACAGTTCAAAGGAGATCAAAGTTACATAGCCCTACAGTGATGTATTTATTATATCTACACCGTTCATCTATTTTTAGAGATCATTTTAGAGTATTATCCAAAAACTGAATCATATCCAAAGATCATATGGACCACACCAAAAGTAGAAGCAGAAATAATTATTTTCACCGTTAAACAATTCGTAGGGCCACCATAACGTTTAATTTCCATCTATTTTCCATTCAATCATTTCATAAGGTCAAAAAGACCTAAATGAAGAGGAAAAGCAAATTTCATATTGTTCCTTGATCCAAAACTTATGTGACCCCAAAAAGGGTTTTGATGGTATACGTTCAATCCCCCAATGCCTTTTGCAGTGTGGTCCACCCGATTGCTAGATCTATCTTATTTTTTGTCTCAAGCCTTAAGAAGAGCACGTCAAATGGATAGATGGTTTGGATATAAAACAAACCTCATGATCAAACCCACAACACTTGCTGTCGTGAATACATAGAAGTTTTTTAATTTTATATTAAATTTATATATTTACGTACCGTTGAATAGCTGTCATGATAACTCCCATCAAGTACTTGCCTTGGGGAATGGGTTGGCTACTCCCCCTGCCATGGCTGGTGGTCCGTGCTATGTGCCCCAACATGATGTATGTATTTCATCAATTTTGTTTATCCATTTTTAAAGATAATTTTATGTGTTGATCCAAGCGAATCTAAATCTCAGGTGGACCACACCACATGAAAACAACAGCTATTGGATATCCACCATTAAAATCCTCATAAGGCCCACTATACTGTTTATTTGACATCCAAACTGTTGGTTAGGTCATACAGTACCAGATGAAGAGAAAAAATAAAGACCAGCTTGATCCAAAACTTTTATGGCCCCCAAAATATTTTTAGTGGTTGACCCTCGTTCAACACTGTTTCCTATAATGTGGTCCACTCGAGATTTGGATATAACTCATTTTTTAACTCACATTATAAAATGATCAGTAAACATAGATGGAAAGCATGGATGAAACACATACATCATGGTGGGGCCCACATAGCACCGACCACTAGCCATTGGTCGGTGTCAGCGGGAGTAGCCAATCCATTTCCCTGGCCTTGCATTTCAAGCAACTTTCACCTCCCTCTCTCTTCCTCTCCCATCGTGTACTTGCCTGGCATGTCAAGTAACCTTCACCTCTATATATCTCTCTCTCTCTGCAACTATGTAAAACCAATGTGAGATCTTAAAACCCATCCATAGTTTCTATCAACGCCCCTTTTTCCATTTTCATTTATATTTTTTGTTGATGACAAACTCTGGATCACCCTCCACTCCGTGCGACGTGCCTCCAAGGGACCCTGGTCCTGCACAAAGGATTAACAAAGGAGACCCTGGCTAAGCCGGGGGACCCTCCGATGCCTAAGTCAGGTCAAGGGAATCTGGGTCTAAGTTGAAAGGTAGAGGGAGAGTACAAAATCTTGTGTCCCTGTAGCAATGGGGTCCTCATGTATTTATACCTGATTGTAGGATGGTCTGGGTTCGTTAATCATGGCACGATTCAGTCAATCAGGGAGATTTTTGGATCATGGAGATACTGCACGTAATCCAAGGATCATGTACCATATCATGCACATCGTGCGTATCTGCAAGCGAAGTAACCGACCACTCCCACTTATGGTAGTTTCTAAGTTCAGCTCGAAGAGCGCCTGCCTCGGAATATGGAGTCAGCTCGGTCCTTCTGGCAGGTAAGGTTTCAATCAGAGTGGTTAAAGATCTTCGTCGGATACTGTCCGCTCTTATAATTTGAGCCGAGCTATTAGTTCTCCATCCGATTGGATCAATATGTCATCAGGCCTCGGAATTACAAGGGGCTCGAATCTTCCCATAACAGAAGCTCCCTACTCTTCGAGGTTTGCTAAGGACTCAGAGAGTAAACACAAGGAAGATCAATCACCTCATCCGCCGGTTCTCATGAGCATGCCGCTCACAGGGTTTCCCGCCTACGGGTCCACGCGCAGTGGACGCGTGGCGACGGATAAGATTTTGAATTACCGCCCGCCTATGATCTGTTGCCACGTACACCTGGAGTAATGTTTTGGACGGAACCTTTCCTTATTCGGACGTCGTTTCGTTTATCCGAATCACGCCGCTCGATGTCAGAGGCGTACTGCCCTACAGAGCCTGAGCCAATGGTTTATGGTCACGTCAGCTCCGAGGTCGGCTCACGACGATTCGGCTATGGCCATTATTGTTGGTTATTAATGCAGGGATTTGGTGAGGTCTATATAAACCCTCCTTCGAAGATTTCTGTTCACTTCTATGCTTTGTGTTTAAGCTGATACCGGAGGAGGCGATTTCCGGCGCGGGCGATTCTGGCCAATCAAGGTTTTCCAACGGGCGATTCTGACCGTCAGGATACTTCCAGTAGAAGCGATTTTCGGTGATCATCCGGTGAGTTTCCTTGCACCTCTTTACATTCCTTCCTTCTTAAAATGTCGTCCGACCTGGAGACCGTGCGAGATTATGATGACGACTCCGAGTCGGGGAGCTCTGGCAACGAGAGAGGGGCCTCTGAAGGCCCCTATGAAGCTGTGCCCTTGCTCCCTCCGCCCCGAAAACAGAAGGAGACGGGGGCTCGGACTCGTAGGGCTGGCAAAAAGAAAGCTGCTCGAGCCACCCGGACCGTGACTGTCGAGGCCACTGAGATGTCGGCGAGTGGTTGGGCCTCGGAAGTAGTCTCAGGAGGCTCCGTGCTGTCGGAGTACCAAATGGAGTGGATCCGCTCGGAGTTTCAGATTCCGGACTCCGTTCGGATAAGAGCTCCAGAGCATCTTGACACCGCCGGTGCACCTGCGGAGGGAGAAGTGGCCATTTTTTGTGTTCGCTGTAATGTGGGCTCCGACTTACTCTTCACCCCTTCATTCGAGCCATGACAGCCTACCTCGAACTAGCTCCTGGGCAATTTTCTCCCAACGCTTGGAGGGTATTAATTTTTGCCTTCATCATCTAGCGTCAAGCCAGAAATTCAGAGCTGACCCCAGAGGAGTTGATGAGTTTATACCTGATTAAGCACGACAGCCACGAACTATGGTACTACTTCGCGACCCGAGGCAGCAAGGGGTCGGGGCTTGTTATGAATCTTCCGTCCTCCAACAAGGATTTGAAGAATAAGTGGTTCTGGGCTACGGGTGAATGGGAGGCGCCAGCGGCTGAACTCGGGACTTTAACAACTCGGGTTCCGACCCAATTTTCAAAACTAGGTCGGACTAGTTTTTTTTATACCCTCCTCTGCTACATTAGTCAGACTGAAACCTTTTCTCTTGTCTTGTAGATTTCCCTAGGGGCACTCCTCTCCTTGATTCAGACCAGAAGAACCACATTGCCAAGGCGAAGGCGTGATTGGGGGAGCTTCGCTCCTGGTCGGATCTGATTAGTGCCACCAACCTTCATTGGTTCGGGCTGTGCAAGTTCCAACCTCTCCCAACATCTTTCAATAAGTTTTCCTTCTGTTCCTTTGGTGGGATTGAACTTATCCATTTAGTTGCTAATTCGTCGTTCTTTACGTAGGCATGGCCGAGGCATCTGGGTCTCGGAGGAAGAAGGCTCCCCCGACGGCGGAGAAGTTATTAAGGCCTAAGCCGCGGACAAAGACTACCGTTCGGAGGAGGCAGGCCCCTAGCGAGGAGGGCCCCTATGGTCCAGTTTTCATCTTTGCGGTTCTAGCCGCAGCCCCGATCTCTACTGCAGCGACCCCGACTGCGATGCTTTCCGATACGCGGGCGGCTCCTGCTGCGGTGCTTGCCGATACGCGGGCGGCTCCGGCTGCGGAGCTTACCAATACGCATGCCACAACAACCATAGTTCCCGCTCCGCCCACAACCGTTCCTCTCATCGGAGAGGCTCATCCTTCAGCCCCCTGCATAGCTATCCCTTCATCATCCGAGCGGGAGGAGGTTGTTCGGATGGCTGACGCCATGATTACTCCTCCCGAGACTGGAGACGATATTAGGGCCGAGGCCCAGGCCTCAGCTGGTAGTAGGACCGGGTTTGCAGAAGCGGCGGACTCGGCTCACGTCGGGGCGAGTGGTGAGAAGTTCGCGCCGGGCTACCATCTATCCTGTCTGACGCCTTGGGCAGCCAAACATGCCCCGGATGAGAACATAGCCCACCTCCTTAGAAAGTCGGACAGCTCCTTCTTGAATGACATAGCTTCCGTCTTTTACACGGTATCTCCGCTGACTCTCCTCGTTTTTCTTGCATTCACCGCTTTCAAATAGTCATTCTTATTTTTGTGTAGTCTGTCCCGAAGCTTCTTTCGGCTCGGGAGATGGCGAGGGAGTCGGAAAAGAGGGAAGCTGAAGTGGAGGCCCTCAAGGCCCAAGTGGAGGTTTTGCAGGATGAAAGCACCTTCCTCTGGCTTGAGCAAGGTGAGCTGCGTTGGCAACTTGAAGACGGGAAGGCCAGGGAGCTTAGGCTAAAGGATGTCGTGACTGACCTTGAAGCTAGGGAGCTGCAACTATAAGGGGTCGCAGATGACTTCAAAACTAGATGGGATGCTGCAGTCGCCAAGCTGGCCCGAGCTAGGGCTCATGCGGACTCGCTGGCTCAGGAAAACGCTCGACTGGGCGAAGCTCTTAAGTAAGCTAAGGTCGAAGCGACAGAAGAGCAGGCCCAAGCCGTCATTCAGGCGAGGGAAGCTCAACAACCTGAGGACAAGCTTCTCTGGCCAAGGTGGTGGCCGCAGCGGTAGAAGCCATCAATACTTCCAAGGAGAGGGACGCCAAGGCCGCCAAGTTTTACAACCGCGGCTACGATGATTGCCTCGAGGCGGTCCTGGGCATATATCTGGACCTTAACCTTGATTCTTTGCTGTCCGAAGAAGCTGAAGAGATGCCTGTAGATGATGTCCGCCCGGATCAAGCCCTTGACGCCCAAGCTCCTCCTCCGTTGCGTAGCTTAAACTACTTTTTCTTCTTTCTGATTGCTTTTTGACCTTCTGATGAAGGTCCATGGATGATGATTTTTGACCCTCTAGAGAGGGTGTATGAATGATGATTTTCCTTATATGTTAACCCGTAGTTGATTTTTGAATGTTGACTGTAGATTAGTTGATCGTCGACCTGATTCGCTGATAGATCAATTTTCTTTAAGGCATGGCTGAGCCGACCCTCTGACCGGTCAGTTCCTTCCAATACCATCTCATAGAGTTTTTGGAACTTTTATAGTCCATTCGTCGAGACCGGACCCATAGAGGGTCGGCTTGTCCCACAATTGGCGAGGACCACCTGCTTCATCCGTTAATCAGTGACCCAACTCCTGCGTTGGGGGAGTCGGGTCAGCTTTTCAGGCTTTTTCCCTGATTTAGAGGGGATGACGTCGTCAAGCAAAATGAAGACCTCGTCGGCTATTGCTTCGTATCGCTCGGCATCGAATGAACTTCTCTTCTGCTTGACAGGTTTGTGATCTGGATCCACATTCAGCCTGTGGACCGTGACTTCCGAAGAAATTCTGGGCATATCTTGGTGGGACCATGCAAAGACATCCCTATGTTGTCGTAGAAATGTTAAAATTTCAAGCCGTTGCTCAGGATTCAATGATGTCCTGAGCTGAACGGTCCTGCTCGGATCAGCCTCATCGAGCGGTACTTTCTCCAGGTCTTCCACGGATGAGCCTTTCACAAGTCCTTTGGGGTTTAGAACATTGATGGTGAGCGCTTGCTTAACTGACCCCTTCTTTACTGTCATTGCATAACATCTCAGAGCTTCTCGCTGATCGCCTCGGAGGTAGCCTATCCCACCTTCGGCGGAAAATTTCATCATCAGGTGATAGGTGGAGACGACTACTCTCATTGCGTTGAGGAAAGGTCTGCTCAGTATGACGTTGTGTACTGATGGTACATTGACAACTAGGAAGTCCACCATGAGTGTGACTTGATGTTGTCCTTCTCCCGCAGTCACAGGGAGGGAGATGACTCCCTCGGAGATCACTTTTTTCCCGGCAAAGCCATGCAGGGGGTCTTCACAGGTTTGAGATGAGACCTCGGAATCCTCATTCTTTCAAAGGCCTTGGAATAGATCACATCAGCTGAGCTCCCGGTGTCGACCAAGATGCGGTATACGTTTTGGTTAACTATGGTCATGGTAACTACCAGAGCATCATCGTGCGGGTGCTGGATTCCGCGCGCATCTTCTTCTGTGAAGGTCAGAGTGCATGGGCTGACCCGAAGTTCCATGCTGGACTGCTTGGTTAAATGAACGTAATGTTCCAGTTCAGACTTCCGGGAGTGAGCCTTCCGCGCCCTATTTGAATCTCTTCCACCAAGCGAGCCCCCGAAGATGGTACAGATTTCGGCGGGCTCCTCCGTGACATTATTCGGCTGTTCTCACTCTCTCTCCTTTCCAAGCGGCTTTTCCTTCCTTGGTGTATCGACGCAGGTGTCCTTTCCAAATAAGGGCCTCGATCTCATCTTTGAGATCTACGCAGTCAGCCGTATTGTGTCTGTGGTCTAGGTGGAAGCAGCAGTATTTGCATTTGTCTCGATGATCTGGATCAGGTCTCATGCAAATAGGCTAGTTTAGCAATTTTTCTCCTCAGACGTCCAATAGAATCTACTTGGCGGATGTGTTAAGGGGGGTGTAGGAGCGAAACTTTCCCTCCAGCCTTCTACTCAGGCGACGATTACGAGGAGCGCGGTCATCGGTCCCTTTGTTGGACGGCTGAGATTCCTCGTTCCTAGGCCTCTTCCCTTTACCATTCGGCTCCGTTACTTGGACACTTTTACGGGCATTGGAGAATTCCTCCGCGTTGGTGTACTTCTGAGCTCTGGCAACAAGTTCGATCGGCCAGCGTCTTTGGCGGGTTCTTTCCAATGGAGAAAGTAAATTTTCCTTCTTTTAGGCCACTAAACACAGCAGCGAGCGCCATTTTGTCGTCGTAGTCTTCTACCAATAACGCTTCCTTGTTGAAGCGAGTGATGTAGTCTTTTAACGACTCATTCGGCTTTGCTTGATAGCGAACAGGTGAGTGTTGGGCTTGCGACTTCTCTTACCACTTATGAACTGAGTAAGGAATAGTCGGCTCAACTCTGCGAAGGAACTGATGGAATTTGGTTTGATTTACCGGTACCAATTCCAAGCGAAACTTGTAAGCGTGATCGAGAACCCCTGACACATTATAGCATCCGTCGCTGTCTGGATCTGCATCCATGAACGATAGGCTTCTACGTGTTCGGATGGGTCTCCAAACCCAGAATATCGGATGATGGGAGGTATCCGAACCTCTGGGGCATCACCTCGTTCATGATTTCTGAGGTGAAAGGAGGTTCGGTCTCTTCTATCATTACCTGAACGACGACGGGAACTGACGTAGGCAGTTGTTTCTTTTCCAGAGCTATGAATCTATCGTTGAACTCGGCGAACCGTTTCTCCCACGGGTCTTTGTTTTCTGCCACGATTTCTTGAGTGTTTTCTATCTCCGGAGTTTTCCTTCCCCTCCTTTGTTCCAGCCGATGGCGGAGATCCGTTGGTGTCAGGGCTGAAGTGACCGAAGCATTGGTCGGAGCTCGTGTGGCAGGGCCTCGCACTCCTCGGAGTGGAGTGAGCTTCCATGACCAGACCAACTGGTTCAAGATCAGGATTTTTCTGAACCGGGTGTGGTTGTGGCTCCTGTTGTTGCTTCATCCTATTCACCTCATCACGTAGGGCTTGTATCTCGCTCTGCATGGCGCGATATTTACTCGCCCAGTTGCAAGAGCGTTGGGAAGGCTCCAAGGCTGATTCAGCATAGAGTAGTGAGGAGGAGCGAGTTTGCTCATTTAGCTCCTGTTCCGCGGCCACTGCCTTCTTCTTTTCCTTTAGCCATTATACTCGAGAATAGGAACCTGACTTTTTGTATCAGCTTCCCACAGACGGCGCCAAAAATGTTGATGACAAAATCTGGATCACCCTCCACTCCGTGCGACGTGCCTCCAAGGGACCCTGGTTCTGCACAAAGGATTAGTAAAGGAGACTCTGGCTAAGTCGAGGGACCCTCCGATGCCTAAGTCAAGTCGATGGAATCTAGGTCTAAGTTGAAAGGTAGAGGGAGAGTACAAGATCTTGCGTCCTTGTAGCAATGAGGTCCTCATGTATTTATACCTGACTGTAGAATGGTCTGGGTCCGTTAATCACAGCACGATTCAGTCAATCAGGGATCATGGAGATACTGCACGTAATTCAAGGATCATGTATCATATCATGCACATCGTGCGTATCCGCGAGCGAAGTAACCGGCCACGCCCACTTATACTAGTTTCTAAGTTCAGCTCGAGAGCGCCCGCCTCGAAATATGAGTCGGCTCGGTCCTTCCGACAGGTAAGGTTTCAATCAAGTGGTTAAAGATCTTCGTCGGATACTGTCCGCTCTCATAATCTGAGCCGATCTATTAGTTCTCCGTCTGATCGGATCAACATGCCATCAGGCCTCGGAATTACGAGGGGCTCGGATCTTCCATGACATTTTTTATTTCTAAAAAATTACAAAAATTTCATTCCCTTTTTAATACCCAGTACTAATCTCTGTTTTTCTATCTCGAATGATATAATACTAATCTCTCTCTCTGTCTTTCTATCTCAAATGATCGTTTATATGTAAAATAAAATAAAATACATACCATGTAGGGGCCTGGATCGGATCCAAACGGATCGAATTTCGGATCGAGTCGGTTCGGAACGGGACTTATCCGGATTTGACCCGAAAATATTTTGAATCTGGATGGGGCTACCCGATCTTGACCGATTGTGACCGTCGGTTCTGTTTGGGTCGGATCCACCAGTTCAGATCTGAAATGCCTAGCTCTAGGCGGGTTGGGTCGGGTTGGTGAGCCCAACCCAAGGTTCCCATACCTCAACCCTAACCCAACCCATCCCAAACTCGGGTTAGGAATTTCAACCCAAGCCCAACCCAAGTTGGCTCGGCCGGGTTGGTGGGGTTGATACATGCTAATATTTTCGTTATTAAATTAGTCTATCATATTTTCAATACACGTATTATTTTTTGTACCTATAATTTTATTAATTATATATGTAGTTTTTTTTATATAATAAATAACTTCATTTTTTCTAAACAAGTAAGTTAAAATATAGGACAACTATTACTCTAAAAGTTGTATTTTGTAGCACATAATCTATTTGGGAGAGAGAAATCCAGTGTATCTTGTTAGCTTGAGTCATTAGAAATGACGCAAGCCATTAAAACTCGACGATAATGAAATTTCTTGTGCCTTCAACACAGACTATCCACATTCAATTATAATGTATAACTTATATATCCATGGAGTTCAGGTTGAGTTGGGCAACTCGAGGCCTCAACTCGAGCCCAATCCAAGTTTTATCGGATTCATGTTTGTATAGCCCAAGCTCGATACCAAACCAGATACATCATGCCCGAGCCTTACCCAATGTCGACTCAGTCAAGGGTCGGTCGGGTTGAACCCGCTCGACTTTCAACCCTACTGTTAATCCACGGTAACAAAGGGAGATTGCAAGTGTGGTAAAGTGAGGGTAGTTTTGTCAATTTCAAAATATAGTATCGCATTTTCCATTGGTAATAGGTAAATAATAGGGAGCGGTTTAATGTCCAACGGCATAAACTATGGGCGGGTTTTCAAAAATACTTTAAAATAGGGAGTTTTTCGTACATAGCCTAAGAGTCAGGCGGCCATGAGGAAAATTCCCTAAAAACCCAAAAGAATCTGTAGTACGCGTCACCCCTCGAAACAAAAATGAAAAACTAAAAGCTAATGAGAGTGGAGGACCCTCTACGGATTAAGTGTTCTCTGGTGTAACATGTTATCGGATATTTCCTTGACCATGGGCCCACCTTGATGCATGTTTTGTATAACCATGCCGTCCATCAATTTTTTAAGATCATTTTATAGGAAAATACTAAAAATGAAGTAAATCGAAGCCTAAAGACGATACCATAAAAAACAATGGTCACTAAACAACCATCATTAAAAACTTCTTAGGATATATTGTAATGTTTGTTTTCCATCCAACATTTAGATTAAGTCACACAAATTTGGACAAAATCAATATATATATATATATATATATATATATATATATATATATATATATATATATATATATATATATATATATTGTGTGTGGTCCATCTAAGATTTGGATCTATCTAATTTTTTAATTCACTATATAAAATAATCCTGAAAAAAATGAGTCGGAGTGGATAAAATACATACACTATGGTGGGGCCAAAGATCTTAATCAGTTCTACCTACATTGGGTGCTCATGCTACATTAAGGAAAATAATAATTAAAAAAAAAAAAGAGAAAATGACCACTGTAGACAAAACCTTTTACCCAGCGGTTTTTATGAAGGAATACAAACTTAAGTTACCAACTTATACTAGCACGTGTGGACAGCGACTTTGAGGACGAAACTACCCCTCCTTTTCACTGCGAAGACGAGCGCTGGCGCTCTTCCAACCGAGAGTTGTACGAACGGATAAAAAGAGATCAAAGTTACATGGCCCACAGCTATGTATTTATTATATCCACAAAGTTCATCCATATTTCGATATCATTTTGGAGCATTATCAAAAAAAAAAAAAAAAATCATATCCAAAGATCAACTGGGCCACACCACATAGAGCAGCGGAAAATTGATTTTCACGGTTGAAACTTTTGTAGGGCCCATCATAACATTTATTTTCCATCTTTTGTAGGGCCCATCATAACATTTATTTTCCATCCAATCTATTCATAAGGTCACAAAGACCAGGATGAAGAGGAAAAACAAATTTCATAATGATCCAAAACTTGTGTGGCCCTTAAAGGGTTTCAACGGTACACGTTCAAGCATAATGGTAATGGCATATGCACAGGGATACAGATATAGCTACGGTTATCATCCGTAGCCATAACCGTAGCTCGGCGATTAATCGCAGATCCCCCAATTCCACCGCAAGTCGCTGTCCTGATTGGCGATCAATCGCGGATTCCGTGATTCCACTCCCGATCTATGGCTACGGATTATAACCGTATCCCTATGCACTTTTTTTTTTCTTTTTTTTTTTTACATAGAGAATTTTATTATACCTACATTTTTCTGTACACACACACACACACACACACACACACACACACACACACACACACACACACACACACACACACACACACACACACATATATATATATATATATATATATATATATAAAATCTCTCTCTTTTTTCTTTTTCTTTTTTTTTTTTCATTTCTTTCTTTATTCACATAACAAGAATATCTTCTAAACCAAAATTAGTTACTTGACGTACGATATATAATTTTAGGGCTGAAAGTTGGGTGGGTTCAACCCGACCAACCTGTGACCGACCTGACATTGGGTTGGGCTTGGTCAGGATGTATCCGGTTTGGTCTTGGGGTTGGGTCATACAAACAACAACTCGATAAAACTTGGGTTGGGCTCGAGTTGAGGTCTCGGGAATTGCTGGGAAATGCATGGAAATGACTGTGAAATGAAGGGAAATGACCGTGAAATGCATGGAAATGACCTCAAAATGAAACCGAATCGCCGGGATTGTTGAGGGTCGAATATTGCATATTAGACCCCATTTATTGTCTGGATTTACGTGTATAATATTGTTTAACGTCCGGGTTTAACTGTGTTCGTGATACAGGGTATATTTGAGAGCTTGGATTACAAAAAGGTGCTAAACGCATGGAATTAATGTTCTGATGATGCCAAGGTAAGGGACGGATTCCAGGGGACCAAGATCGATGGACTTACAGGCCAAAGATCCGAGGAAATCAAGCCGTTCACGTTAAAGAGGCCTGAAAGCCTTCCAGAACGCAAGATTACAGAGTTCTCACCCTCTGATCAGCTCTAAACTTCATACATGGCGTGAGGACCACGAATTAACCGTACACGTCGAATTTCATCTGTTCGATCCCTGTGGAAGTGGCTCAATGGTCAGATCAGCCCATGGATTATCGATTTGACGCCCACCTGACATCTGGGTATGCTTCATTTTGGTCTCAACCCCTTAAATTAGATGAGGAAGCAAATGGACGGCGTAGATTTTTCATTCCTATTATTGAGGGCCCTACAATGTGTCATGTGCGCTACACCTATTTGTGCATGCACCGTGCACTGTTACACAAAAGACGGTCAGATTGTCTTTGACCGAAAGAAGGAGTTTCCTTCTTAGCTCTTGCTGGCGTAAGTGAAATAGGGACTCGCAAACGATTTGAGTGAGCCATCCAGACCGATCCAGATGGGTGATCTGATCCGTCCATTCGAGTCGTGACTGTCCGATGACCAGGACCTATCTGAAATCCAACCGGAAGTGACCAGAAAACGTCCTCAAATCGGCCAAACACAGGTTGGAAGGCCGTAAGATTGATCAGGTGGGCTGCATCAATGACAATTCAAAACCACCCCTCCTTCACTGAAATTTTGAGGCGCATCTAATGGACGGGGTGGATTTCTCATTCGACGGAGTGTGTGGACCCCACCAACATCAGCCACGAAAATGAAAATTTCAGTTTTCTTGTGGCCCTATTCGTGGAAACCAGAAGCTGTCCGCGTTTTGCGGGCGGCTGTGGGCCACCATCGCGAGCTATCTCTCCGATCTGGACCGTCCAAGTGGAGCCCAGGATAGCCATACCCCCATCCACAAAGCCAGATTCTAACAACAGGCTATACAGCCATCTTGAAAACCCACCAAACAATCACCGTAAGCTGTTACACACTCCCTGTTACAGTGCGTCCAAAGACCCGGAAGATCTGGGCTATTTTGTAGATGTGGCCAGGATCGGTCTGACGATCCTGATCGTTCAAAACCTTTCTAAAGAAGTGCCGGGTAATTCCAAGAAGACTGAACGTCTTAGATTTGTGTTCATTAGCCGAAAAGATGAATTGATGCAAGACGGGTTCCAAAGATACAGCACAGACTGTCTGCGTAGCTGCATAAACATATTATGCAAAATCTCATATGGTGGAAGGAAAACTTCCGACTGAAGTCATGCACGGATACAATTCCACCGCCCTAGCAGCTATGAGAGAGAGAGAGAGAGAGAGAGAGAGAGAGAGTATTTGTTTTTCTTTTTCTTTTCTTTTCGTTTATTTTGGATTTAGCCTAATCATGACCATGATTGGCTGAATCTCTTGGCTAGGGCCAAGAGGTGAAGCTTGTCATGTGATGGGTTGTTTATGACTAGTTTGATTCATGTTCTGAACTGATTTGATTTTGGTTTGATATTAAGGAATGTTCTAGTTGTTTATGGTTTATTGTGACTGATATTACAGTAGATCTGCGATGGCTTGAGTATTTTCTTTTCATTATTCTGATTATGCGGTTAGGAAGCCCTATTGTTCACCATCGTCTCCTGAGCATGGTTGGATGACGCAACTCTTCCTGACTTTCATACATCTCTCTGATTGGTTGTGGATTAGTTTAATTCTGTTATTTGCTTTGTCTCTTGGGCATGGTCTTATGATGGAATCCATTCTAATTTGCATCCGTCTTATCTCTTGAAAACTAGATCAAAAGACGTTCAGATTTGATTTTCAGGTTATATCTTCCAACTGGATGAAGATGGGACTCTAAGTCCAGTTGCGTTCATGAGTTGACCTTAGATTTCCCTGATCTTTACAAGTGGATCCTTGGCACCCTAGTTTCCCACCTTAGAATTCTATTAGTTTTAGATTACTATTTCACCATTATTCACTCATATTCACTGGATTTAGATTTCATCTTATTCTAGTTCTAGTTCTGGTTACTTTCAGATTACATACAAGTTTCAGTTCCTGTGGATTCGACCTCGGTCTTACCGAGTTTATTACTACATCACAACCCTATACTTGGGGAGTGAACAGGGATTAACCGTGAAATGCATGAAAATGACCGTGAAGTGAAGGGAAATGACTGTGAAATGAAACAGAATCGCCGGGATTGACCGTGAAATGCATGAAAATGACCGTGAAATGAAACAAAATCGTCGGGATTTCCCGTGAAATGCATGGAAATGACCGTGAAATGCATGGAAATGACCGTGAATCAAAACGGAATCGCCGGGTTGACCGTGAAATGCATGGAAATGACTGTGAAGTGAAGCGAATTGACCGTGAGTGAGGGAAGCTAGAAATTCAGCGAGGCAACCTAAAAATTGAGTGAGGCAACCTACGAATTAAGCAAGGTAGAAATTGAGCCAGGCAACCTATGAATTGAGCAAGGGAACATATAATTTGAGCGAGGGAAGCTAGAAATTCAGCGAGGCAACTTAAAAATTGAGCGAGGCAACCTAGGATTTGAACGAGGGAAGCTAAAAATTGAGCGAGGCAACCTACGAATTGAGCGATGGAATCTAGAAATTTAGCGAGGGAACCTAGCAAATGAGCGAGGGAACATAGGATTTGAGCGAGGGAAGCTAGAAATTCAGCGAGGGAACCTACGGATTGAGCGAGGGGACCTACGGATTGAGCGAGGGAAGTTAAGAATTGAGCGAGGGAAGCTAGAAATTGAGTGAGGGAACCTACAAGTTGAGGGAGGCAACCTAAGAATTGAGCGAGTGAAGCTAGGAATTGAGCGAGGGAACGTACGGATTGAGCGAGGGAACCTACGGATTGAGCGAGGGAAGCTAGGAATTGTGCGAGGCAACCTAGAAATTGAGCGAGAGAACATAGGAATTGAGTGAGGGAACCTAGGAATTGAGCGAGACAACCTACAAATTAAGCGAGACAACTTACAAATTAAGCGAGACAACCTAGGAAATGAGCAAGGGAACATAGGATTTGAGCGAGGGAACTAGAAATTGAGTGAGGAAACCTAAAAATTGAGTGAGGCAACCTACGAATTGAGCGAGGGAAGCTAGGAATTGAGTGAGGGAACTTAGAAATTGAGCGAGGGAACCTAGCAATTGAGCAAGAGAAGCTAGAAATTGAGTGAGGCAACATACGAATTGAGCGAGGGAAGCTAAGAATTGAGTGAGGCAACCTACGAATTGAGCGAGACATCCTCCTACTTATTGGTGTCAACTAATTTATTAAACACATCTAATAGGGATTGCTTGAATAGATGTAATCGAGTATCATGCTTCTTTAATCCACCATTCACCGTGTCGAACCACCATTTCAATGAACACTTAGAGGATGAGTTTGGGAATTGAGAACAAGAATCATCACCTACAAACATGTAATGAAAAATATATTAAAACCAAATTTCACTACTTAGAGAATTATAACGAAAAAAAATTAAACATAGTTGAAATCGAGCGAAGCAGACTAAAAATTAAGCGAGACAAATTAAAAAAATGAGTGAGGGAAACATGAAATTCAGCAAGGCAAACATTAAATTCAACAAGGCAAGATGAAACTGAGCGAGGCATCCTAAAAAATTGAGCGAGGCAAGGTGAAATTGAGCAGAAAACCTAGAAATTAAGCGAGGTAACCTAGAAATTCAGCGACGGAACCAAGACAATGAGCGAGGGAACTTAAAAATTCAGCGAGACAACCTATGAATTGAGCAAGGAACGCTAGAAATTGAGCAAGGGAACCTAAAAATTCAGCAAGGAAACCTACGATTTGAGCGAGGCAACTTAGGAATTGAGCGATGGAACCTAGAAATTGAGTGTGGCAATGTAGGAATTCAGTGAGGTAACCTAGGAATTGAGCGAGGGAAGGTAGAAATTGAGCGAGGCAACCTAGGAATTGAGCGAGGAAAGCTAAAAACTAAGCGAGGGAGGGTAAAAATTGAGCGAGGGAAGCTAGGAATTGAGCGAGGCAACCTAGGATTTGAGCGAGGGAAGGTAGAAACTGATCGAGGGAAGCTAGGAATTGAGCGACGCGACCTAGAAATTGAGCGAGGGAACCTAGAAATTGAGTGAGGTAATGTAGGAATTCAGCTAGGTAACCTACGAATTAAGCGAGGGAAGGTAGAAATTGAGCAAGGCAACCTAGGAATTGAGCGAGGAAACCTAGAAATTAAGCGAGAGAATGTAGAAATTGAGCGAGGGAAGCTAGGAATTGAGCGAGGCAAACTAGGATTTGAGCGAGGAAAGCTAGAAATTGAGCAAGGGAACCTAGAAATTGAGCGAGGGAGCTTAGGAATTGAGCGAGGTGACCTAGAAATTGAGCGAGGCAACGTAAGGATTGAGTGAGGAAAGCTAGGAATTAAGCGAGACAGCTTACGAATTGAGCGAGGGAAGCTAGAAATTCAGCTAGGGAACCTATGAATTGAGCAATGGAATGTAAAAATTGAACGAGGCAACATAGGATTTGAGCGAGGAAAGTTAGAAATTGAGCGAGGGGACCTAGAAATTGAGCGAGACAACATAGGAATTGATCGAGGCAACATATGAATTCAGCGAGGTAACCTACGAATTGAGCGAGGAAAGGTAGAAACTGAGCGAGGGAATCTAAGAATTGAGCGAGGCAACCTAGGATTTGAGCGAGGAAAGCTAGGAATTGAGCGAGGCAACGTAGGAATTGAGCGAGGCAACCTAGGAATTGAGCGAGGGAAGCTAGAACTTGAGCAAGGCAACCTATGATTTGAGCGAGGCAACCTAGGATTTGAGCGAAAAAAGCTAGAAATTGAGCGAGGGAACTTAAAAATTGAGCGAGACAACGTAGGAATTGAGTGAGGCAACCTAGGAATTGAGCGAGGGAAGCTAGAAATTGAGCAAGACAACCTAGAATTTGAGCGAGGAATGCTAAAGATTAGTCCACATACATTCAAGGCGGGCCCAACATGGAGTGTGTGTACTGACAAGCTAACCCCAAAAATAAAAAAAATAAAATAATAATAGTAAAATATAAAAATAAAAAATAAAAAATAAAAAATATTGAGTTGGGCCCGCCTTGAATGTATGTGGACTATCCACGACGTTCATCCATTTTTCCATCTAAAGTAAGGGTTTCAGCCCAAAATGGTGGCATATTGAAATATCAAGTGGATCACACCACAAGAAACAGTGGTTCTACCGTAGAAATCTTGTTATGCCCCCACAATGATGTTTTACTTGTAATCCATCATGTTCATAGGATGATTTTTGCATAGATGAACCGAAAACCAAGATGCGAGCTTCATTCAGCATTTCAATGGCCCACAAAAAATTTACGCCGTTTAGGTAAATGCATATCATACCTGTCGTGCGTACTTTCTTCTGTGGAGGCACCATTTTCAGAAAAATGAAATAATGTTGATGAATAGAGAGGGTGGGATCTAGCTAGAGCGTGGTGCGATCCAAGCAACAGATGTAGTGGTGGAGTTTTCGTCGTTTTTTTTTTTTAAATGGAGCGAGGGAAGGGAGAGAGAGGAAAAGCAACGACAGTAAAAAGGAGGGGTAGTTTGGTCCTCAAATTCACTGTCCGCACGTGCTAGTCTAAGTTGGTAACTTAAGTTTGTATTCCTTCATAAAAACCGCTGGGTAGAAGGTTTTGTCTACAGTGGTCAGGTTTATGTACCCGTTAACCATGCTAACTGTCATTGGTTCTTGATGGTCCTATATCCAAGACAATGGGAGATCATTATTATCGATAGCTTAGTGTCAAATGCTCTCCTAAAGTATATGCAGATGATCAATTTGATGACGGAGGCGCTCCCGATTCTCTTTCATGCCACCTGAGACGTCACCGTGCTTGAAGGGAAGACTTGGACCGCCAAATCCATGAAATCTGTGCCGAAGCAATGCAATGGTTCCCTCGCTCAATTCCTAGCTTGCCTCGCTCAATCCCTAGGTTTCCTCATTCATTTCCTAGGTTCCCTCGCTCAATTTCTAGCTTCCCTCGCTAAATTTGTAAGTTGCCTCGCTTAATTTATAGGTTTGCTCGCTCAATTCCTAACTTCCCTCACTCAATTCCTAGCTTCCCTTGCTGAATTTGTAGGTTCCCTAGCTCAATTCCTAGCTTCTCTCGCTCAATTTCTAGCTTACCTCGCTCAATCCCTAGGTTCCCTCGCTCAAATCCTATGTTCCCTAACTCAATTCCTAGGTTCCCTCGCTAAATTCCTAGCTTCCCTCGCTCAATTCCTAGCTTGCTTCGCTCAATCCCTAGCTTCCCTCGCTTAATTTCTAGCTTCCCTCGCTAAATTTGTAGGTTCCCTTACTCAATCCTAGCTTCCCTCGCTCAATTCGTAGGTTGCCTCGCTTAATTTGTAGGTTCCATCGCTCAATTCCTAGCTTGCCTTGCTCAATCCCTAGGTTCCCTTGCTCATTTCCTAGGTTCCCTCACTCAATTTCTAGCTTCCCTCGCTAAATTCATAGGTTGCCTCGCTTAATTCGTAGGTTCCCTCGCTCAATTCCTAGCTTCCCTCGCTGAATTTGTAGGTTCCCTCGCTCAATTCCTAGCTTCCATCGCTCAATCCCTAGGTTCTATCGCTCATTTCCTAGGTTCCCTCGCTCAATTTCTAGCTTCACTCGCTAAATTCGTAGGTTGCCTCGCTCAATTTCTAGCTTCACTCGCTAAATTCGTAGGTTACCTCGCTCAATTCCTAGCTTCCCTCACTGAATTTATAGGTTCCCTCGCTCAATTCCTAGCTTCCCTCGCTCAATTCATAACTTGCTTTGCTCAATTGCTAGCTTCCCTCGCTCACTTCCTAGCTTCCCTCGCTGAATTTGTAGGTTCACTCGCTTAATTCCTAGCTTGCTTCGCTCAATCCCTAGGTTCCCTCGCTCAATTCCTAGCTTCCCTCGCTGAATTTGTAGGTTCCCTCGCTCAATTCCTAGCTTCCCTCGCTCAATTCGTAGGTTGCCTCGCTTAATTTGTAGGTTCCCTCACTCAATTACTAGCTTACCTCGCTCAATCCCTAGTTCCCTCGCTTATTTCCTAGGTTCCCTCGCTCAATTTCTAGCTTCCTTCGCTAAATTCATAGGTTGCCTCGCTTAATTCGTAGGTTCCCTCGCTCAATTCTTAGCTTTCCTCGCTGAATTTGTAGGTTCCCTCGCTCAATTCCTAGCTTCTCTCGCTCATTTCCTAGCTTCCCTCGCTTAATTTCTAGCTTCTCTCGCTAAATTCCTAGCTTCCCTTGCTCAATTCCTAGCTTCTCTCGCTGAATTTGTAGGTTCCCTTGCTCAATTCCTAGCTTCCTCGCTCAATTCCTAGCTTGCTTCACTCAATTCCTAGCTCCCCTCGCTCACTTCCTAGCTTCCCTCGCTCACTTCCTAGCTTCCCTCGCTGAAGTTGTAAGTTCCCTCGCTCAATTCCTAGCTTGCTTCACTCAATCCCTAGGTTCCCTCGCTCAATTATTAGCTTCCCTCGCTCAATTCCTAGCTTGCTTCGCTTAATTCCTAGGTTCCCTCGCTCACTTCCTAGCTTCCCTCGCTCAATTTGTAGGTTCCCTCGCTCAATTTTCAGTTTGTCCCGCTCAATTTTTAGTAAATTCCCTTCACTTTAAGGTCATTTCCATGCATTTCACTTAACTTCACGGTCATTTTCACACATTTCATGGTCATTTCTAGCGATTTCGTTTAGATTCACTGTCATTTCGATGCACTTCACGGTCAATTCCCTTCACTTCACGGTCATTTCCACACATTTCACGTTCAATTCGCTTCACTTCGCGGTCATTTTGCATGCATTTCACGGTCAATTCCGACGATTCTGTTTAGATTCACGGTCATTTCATGCACTTCATGGTCAATTCCCTTCACTTAATGGTCATTTCTATGCATTTCATAGTCAATTCGCTTCATTTCACGGTCATTTCAAGCGATTCCATTTAGATTCACGGTCATTTCGATGCACTTCACGGTCAATTCCCTTCACTTCACTGTCATTTCCACGCATTTCACGGTCAATTCGCTTAACTTCAAGGTCATTTCCATGCATTTCACGGTCAATTCCGGCGATTCCGTTTAGATTCACGGTCATTTCGATGCACTTCACGGTCAATTCCCTTCACCTCACGGTCACTTCCATGCATTTGATGGTCAATCCCGGCGATTCCGTTTCCAAGTTTTATCGGGTTGGTGTTTGTGTGGCCAACCCTAAGACCAAACCCAATACATCCTGCCCAAGCCCAACTCAATGTCAGGTGGGTCACAGGTTAGTCGGGTTGAACCTGCCCAACTTTCAGCCCTAAAATCATATATGTTACGTCAAGTAACTAATTTTGGTTTAGAAGATATTCTTGTTATATGAATAAAGAAAGAAATAAAAAAAAGGAGAGAATTTTTTTTTTTTTTTTTTTTTTTGTATGCTTATATATACATATTTATATAAATATGTGTTAGAGAAAAATGTAGGTAGAATAAAATTCTAAATGTAAAAAAAAAAAATTAAAAAATTAAAAAGAAAGGTACACAGATACGGCCATAGCTACGGTTATAATCCGTAGTCATTGCCTTTTCTTTGAATCAGGGATCAATCGTGGATTCCGCGATCCATCCCCAGATCCAACGACAAGCTGCGGTGGAATCGCATAATCCGCGGTTCATCGCAGATTCTGTTTTTTATTTTTTTTTTCAATAAAATTTTTGTTGCTTCTATGGGCCCCACCATGAGGTCTATATTATATCCAAACCGTCCATCTATTTGACGATCTCATATTAAGGCTTGAGACGAAAAATAAGACAGATCTAACTATCAAGTGGACCACACTGTAAAAGGCAGTGGGAAATTGAACATCTACCATTGAAATCCTTTTAGGAGTTACAGAAGTTTTGGATTATTATGAAATTTGTTTTTCCTCTTCATCTAGGCCTTTGTGACCTGATGAATAGATTGGATGGAAAATAAATGTTATGGTGGGCGTACAAAATTTTTGACCGTGAAAATCAATTTCTCCGCTGCTCTTTGTAGTTTGTCAGGTTGATCTTTGGATATGATTTTTTTTTTTGGATAATGCTCCGAAATGATCTCGAAATATGAGTGAACGTTGTGGATATAATAAATATATAGCTGTGGGGCCATGTAACTTTGATCTCTTTTAAGCCGTTCGTACGACTCTCAGTTGGAGGAGCGTCAGCGTTCGTCTTCCCAGTGAACAGGATGGGTAGTTTCGTCCTCAAAGACGCTGTCCGCATGTGCTAGTCTAAGTTCTTCGCAGTGAACAGGACGGGTAGTTTCGTCCTCAAAGTCGCTGTCCGCACGTCCTAGTCTAAGTTGGTAACTAAAGTTTGCATTTCTTCATAAAAACCGCTGGATAAAAGGTGGTCATTTATATATATATATATATATATATATATATATATATATATATATATATATAAAATAAGACGAAAAGACCTGATAGTCTTCTCATCTTTTACTCGGTAGTAAAGAAAACGCGTGGAAAGATTCCCACTCGGTGCGAAAGCATTTGGGGCCAAAACCTTTGGAAGCTGATTAGGTGTTACCCTAACCGTGGGGCCCACCTTGATGAATGCGTTTTATATTTATATTGTCCATCCATTTTCTCATATCATTATTTCACGTTGCTATACGAAAAATTAAGCAAATACAAATATCGGTTGGATCATATCACCAGAATTATATATATAAAAAAGTAACTTACCGTTTGAAGGACGCCTATATCCTGCGAGAGCCTTTAGCATAAGTTGATGTGCAATGATGTGAAAACACAAAAAAATACAGCTTGATAAGGAACTTTTATGGCTATAAGAATGCTTTAACGGTGCTCATTGAATTCCCACTATTTCCTCTTGTGTGACCTACTTGATTAGATACACCTGTTTTTTTCTTCACATATCCTAAAATGAGTTCTCAAAATAGATGAATGGAGTGGATTTTACAAAAACATCTCAATGAGCCCCACCAGCATCCTTGCGCATGAACTTCATGCGAAATGCCAGATTCAAAAGATTTTCAACACTAGGTAAAGGGATCAAGTACCCATAGGTGGTGAAATTCGGAAAGCTTGTGGGTGTGTGTGCGCGTGAAAAAATAAAGCTTTCTACGTCACAAAAGTTTTAGATCAAGCGATGTTTATATTTTACCTTCATCCAGATATGGTTAACCGTATCGATGGGTTGGATGGAAAAAAACATTACAGATCTGCTTAAGATAAGACCTGAAAAGTTTATAATGGTGGGCATTCAGTCATCACTGTTTCTTATGGTATTGTCCACATGAGATTTTGATCTTATTAAATTTTTAGACCATAGGATAAAATGAGCTAAAAAAGGGACGGAGAGAATGAATATACAACACATCATCAAGGTGAGCCTCACCTTAAGATCCCTGCTGCCACTTAATCGAGTCTCAAAACTTTGCAAGCAGTAGGTTTCATTTTATAAAAGTGAGCGCATCATTCATGTATCTTATCCACGCGGTCCATCTATTATTCTTGCATTTTAAGAGTACGAACTCAAAATTGAAGCGTATCCAAGGCTAGAAGTAGACCACAATAGCATAAACATTGGAAATAAAACGTGTACCATTGAAAACTTCCTTAGTGCTATAGAAAATTTCAATCCAGCTGATATTTGTATTTTCCCTTCATCCATGTCTCTGTAACCCAAGTCCACAGGATGGACGGTCCAGATTCATCAATTAAACAAGGACGTCAACCATTGAGTAGCAACGAACATGATTGTTTTGTCTCGTGACCGGTCAAGTTGGGCTCTGTAAATAAAGCGACCTGCAACTTGAAGTGAAGAGAAACAAAGCTTTTATCTGAATTTCTTTCCTGTGAGAGAAAAGAGAGTGAGGAAAGATGTCCATTGTCGAGTCCATTGTCAAGCTCCTTCTCCAAAAACTCGCTGACCCAATCCTTCAAGAAGCCATTTTCTTATATGGCGTTGGCGATGAAGTCGAATGGCTCGAGGCTGAATTTAAGCGGATGCAATGCTTCTTGGAAGACGCAGACGCCAAACAAGAAGGAGATAAAAGAGTTAAGGGCTGGGTGGGGGATGTGAGAGATGTTGCATATGATGCTGAGGACGTCATCGACACCTTTCTCTTCCAGGTAGCAAACTTGAGGCCAACTGGCATTAAAAGGTACGCTTGCAGCTTCAATGAATTGAAACCTCGCCATGAGGTGGGATCGAAGATCGAGCTAATAAAGGCTAAAATCCGTGCGATCTCTGAAAGTAGATCGACGTATGGAATTGAAAATATAGGCCAAGGAGCAGGGACGAGCTCTTCCGGTCTAAGCCTCCAAGAATGGAGGCTCACTTCTCCTCTTTCTCAAGAAACAGATTTTGTTGGCTTTGAGAAGGAATTGGAGATGTTGGTGGCCCGGTTAACAGAGGGAGAGCTGCGACGTTGTGTTGTTTCTGTAGTAGGAATGGGTGGTCTCGGTAAGACCACTCTTACTAAGAAACTTTATAACGTTAATACTGTTAAGAAACATTTCCATATTCATGAGTGGATTTCTGTATCACAAGAGTATTCTGCGAGAGATCTTTTGCAGGTCTTTGTAAGACGTTGGAGGGTGGTATCCGACAAAACAGCAGAGAAATTGAACATTGCTGAGCTGAGGGACAAGATTTCCGAGTATCTGAATGACAAGAGATACTTGGTGGTCTTGGATGATATATGGAAAAGGGAAGCATGGGATGCTTTGAAGGATGCATTTCCGGATGTGAATAATGGCAGTAGGGTCGTCCTCACCACACGAAACAAAGACGTCGCTTTACATGCAGATCCAGATCCACGAAGCCGGCCCCATGAACTTCGATTTCTAACCAATGAAGAGAGCTGGGATTTGTTCAGTAAAAAAACATTCCTAGAACGAGATGGTGATTGCCCGCAGGATTTGGAGAAGCTGGGAAGAGAGATTGTGGGAAAATGCCATGGTCTCCCTCTTGCGATTACAGTCATTGGAGGGCTCTTATCAGGAAAGGAACCATGGGAGTGGGACAATGTACGCAAGAGCATCAGCTGGCAGTTTGTCGAGGGAGAAGTCCAAATCTCCAGCATATTATCTTTAAGCTATAAAGATTTGCCTTATTACTTAAAACCATGTTTTCTCTACCTGGGAAATTTTCCAGAGGACTACGAGTTCAAAGCCAAGGAATTGATTGGACTGTGGGCAGCAGAAGGGTTTCTTAAAGAAAGAGGGGAACTAACATTGGAAGAGGTTGGAGAAGATTATCTGATGCAGTTGGCTAAGAGAAGTATGGTTCAATTGACAAGAAGAAATTCAAGCAGGGGTATCAAAAGTTGTCGCATCCACGATCTTTTGCGTGATCTATCCATATCAGAAGCTAAGGAAAGCAAGTTTCTCGAAGTTCGCGGTGACAATGGGAATGCTCCTTCCGCATCTAGAGCCCGTCGACTTGCACTTCACCTTAACGACGGAAGTAAGTTCATTTCCTTAAGTAGTTCCACTCCGCACCTTCGTTCTGTGTTGATCTACACCCAAGGCTATACATCGCTTGAAGAGGAGCAAATGAAGTTTCTATTCCAAGGCTTTAAGTTGCTTAGGGTGCTATTTCTAGATGGTTTAAAAATAAGAGAGCTACCGAAGCAAATAGGTAAACTAATCCATTTGAGATATCTCAGGTGTACTAAAACTGAGTTAGAAACCCTCCCATCATCGATAGGCAATCTTACCAATTTACAAACTCTATTTGTAGAATCCAGTAAATATAGTTTAATAGTACCCGACACAATTGGGAAGATGCATCAGTTAAGACATCTTCGATTATTCGGGAACAAACCACGGATGATGATGACTTCGGGAGTGATACAAGTGCTACCTTTTGGAGTGATAGGAGGGCATCCAAGGCTCGACCTGATGAGTAACCTCCAGACTCTATCAGGAGTATATACTGGCAAATGGATGGAGGGTTGCTTGGGAAAGCTCACCAATCTTAGAAAATTAAAAATACTTTTTGAAACAGAAGCTGATGCTGAGTTATTCTCTGAGGCGATTGTCAATCTGAACTGCCTCCATCATCTGTGGGCACGGATGTCAGTACCGAGACGTGTTTTTGAAGACAGAGCCTTAGTTTTGTCGTTACCTAATCTTTCACATCTTCTCAAGTTAAGTAAGTTGCATTTGGGAGGAAAGTTAGAGACGTTACCTGAATTTCCAACAAACCTCACCAAACTCACCTTGGAATGGTCCCGTTTAAAGGAAGACCCAATGGCGACGTTGGAGAAGCTGAAAAGCCTTCGCATTCTCGGATTGCTCGGTGATTCATATGATGGAGTGGAAATGGCTTGCTCTGCACAAGGGTTTCCTCAACTCGAATCCTTGCGTCTTCAATCGTTATGTAATTTGAAGGAGTGGAGAGTGGAGGAAGGAGCTATGCCAAGTCTTTTACATTTATGGATAGGTGACTGCAAGCAATTGAAGAAGCTTCCAGAAGGACTGCAGCACGTGACTACCCTCAAGAAATTGGGGCTGTGGTGGATGCGTGACGAATTCAATGCAAGGGTTCGAGAAGACGGGGGAGAGGATTGGTATAAGATCCGGCTCATACCCTCCATCGACATACGACAGATGTTTACAATCAAGCAGTCGGACTTTGATTTCTAGAGGTACATGCATAGGTGATACATAGGTGATACTTGTTTCCACTCTTCATTTTTATTTACCCTTTAATCGATACTTCAAGTTAGTATCTTATAGTCTCAAGAATTCTAAATTCTAGCTATATACTTTGAGAAATTTATTCTTTTAAACACTTTAAATTCTTGCTATGAAAATCTATTGCTGGTTTCATATTTTATTATAATTTTGGAATGCTGTTTAATTATTTCTTTATATACAAATCTGCACGCTAATTGTTTGAAGAAATGATTCAACCAACACCATCTTTTGAATGAAACCATGCTAGCTGTCCTCACCTTCGACAGGCACATGTAATTGTATGGTTGGAAGATATCATTGCATCTTCCATCTAAGTTTACTTGATCCTTCTATGGACAACTTTACTCGTTTGATCAGTGACTTCCATTTTTTGTTTGCAGGCCATTGATCTGATGGTCAGCATCTTACTATCACTTCAGTTTTGAATAATGGTAGTCGTTAACAAAGAGTTCATGTGAAGATGACCTTGTGCAAAAATCAAGTTGACAACTAACAAGGTGGGCCACACTTGTATCTTCAATTGGCATAGCTGGCAATATTATTTAAAAGTGCGGATGCTTTTTTTGAACTAGACCACCATATGAGTGGGCCAGTCTGAATTATTTTTTTCGCATATGCTCTTCTTCCATATGATTGTTTGCTCTGTAACATGTGTTCCTTTTGGTGGCAATATTCTAATATCTTTTCTTGTTAGCAGAGAATACTGATGAACCAAGAAGTCTGAATTGTGCAGTCAGTCCAAACCTTCAAGCCAATATTAAATGAAAATGGTGATTTCATATCTAGGATAAAATCTGATTTGTATTTGTAACTTGTCGACTATTTCACAAGTTCTCATTTTATTGGAACCTGAACCAAGTGGAAGTTCCTAACCATCCACTCTTTGGCATTTTCCACAGGTTAATGTTGTTTCACACACACCTTAACCGTTTACTCCGTTAACTCGGGGGACACACACACACACCTTAACCGTTTACTCGGGGGACATTGATCGAAAGATCAAGAACCTCCTTATTAGAGGGCATCTTCCATCCATGCTGAGATTCATTGGATTTATAGTGTGGATTATCACTTGCCCCATTTGGATGGAATGAGTGCATCATCACAGTTTCCGCATTTATGTATTTCGATTTTGTTGATGAATTCCTTTACCATGAATAATTGCATATCATTTTTAGGCTTTAACCAGAGATTTAATTTGTACTCTCCAGATTTTATAGGTGATGCTACTTGCACGTTTCAGGTGATTGATGAGAGAGTTACACATATTCATGACCAATCTGCTCACTAAGCGAGAGTCACTATATAGCTTCCCGTGCAAGATTCAAGCTGTCTGCTTATCTGATGTACCATATGTTAAATGCTAACTATCCATTACATTTGCATATGATTGGCTCACATGTTTTGCATCCAACCTGATTCTTGGACCAAGCATAAGTTGTGGGTAAGCTTTCTTAACATGTGTGTGAAGCATTGCCCAACCAAATGCAGCGACATGCACCAATGTAGCATAAGGTTATGAGATAAAAGCTTTCCATTAAGTGGGTCACACTTTTTAGAATGTTCGGCTTAAAAATCAAGTGTTTCCTTCCTCAAGTGGACCACTATGTACGAAACAAATGGATGTTCGAAAGAGCTGTATTAGCCATTCTTTTTTCCTTTCTTCTTCTTCTTCTTCTTCTTCTTCTCTCCTCCTTTAAATTTTTTTTTTTTTTTTTTTAAATGGTATATTGCGGCCAACTTCAAGAGCAAAAAAAACTTGATTCTTGTGCGAGGCTCATCTAATGGAAAATTGGGTTCTCAAGCACACGTTCCATATTAGCGTTTGTGGCCGCATGTGGATGGTCATAATTCCACATGCGTGTGGGCTCAGCCTCTATTTTATGTTAACTTGACATGATTTTTTTTTTTTTTAGTAATTTAGAAGTAGCATGTGATAGTTAGCGTTACAACATGTATAATGTTCAATTGCAGTAGTCTATAAATTTTTGTATTATATAGAGAACTCATTGAGGAGCAAATGCATTTGCATTTGTTTGCATTCTACCCATGCTTTGAAGCCCAAATTGGGTGAGTATACTAATTGCACATTTTAAGCTTGAAATGTGTTCGTGTCAGTAATATATCCGCAACCTAAAAAGTTCTCTTTTTGTTGTGACCAAGTAAATCTAATTGCAAGTTCCTTTTCCATCAAATCTTCCACAATCTCTTTTCCTGGGCAGTTGATGTATTATTTTCGTGTCTTTTGTAGGGCAACCATCGAGAGGTTAGACAGGAGCTTCGATTAAGATTTTTGAAAAGATCTATGGCGGAGTGTATTAAATCGAAGATTGAATTTCAGAATTACTAGCCCCACATGTTACACGCATCAAGACACTTGGACCAAATGCATTTGAAACGTATACTTCCTGTTTTATCCATTATTAGTTTTTAAAGTTAGGTATATTCAACTTCTTTTATGGATTTAAGAAACCAAATTCTAGCATATAACTTTTAGGTTCTAATCATAAATTTCATTTTCCAGGCATTTTTCTCACAACAGAGATTGCACTGACCTGCATATGCTAAGTGACTAGACAAAATGAAGAATGGTGGAATGGTGACTAGACAGTGATGAGATGTTTGGATGATCATTTGTATTTGTATCTCGAGGATTTATGTACTTTCTGTTAAAGATATTTCCATATGGAACCATGCACTAATATTCGTTACATGCTCTGCATTTTAATTTGGGGAAATTGTTCATTAATGTTTGACTTATTTCACTGTATGCATTGTTTGCCTGTAATATGTTAGTTGAAAACTGAAATAAGAAGCAATTTCTTTACAATATAGGTCTAGAAGGGCTTCCACTATTTTTCTGCTTTAGGCATTACACATCTCAAAGACTTGAAGCATTGGTAAGTTCTAGCGTGCATCCAGATTGGGCCAATCATTTCAATAGTTTGGATCACTGAACTACACGCTCCATTGCTCTGAAACATTGATCCAAACCATTTAATTACTCCATAGGAAATAGGCAAACCATATCTATCATACTAGAAAAGTTCCATCATTCTCTAGACCATCCATCATGTGAGGCCCACAACAAAAGGGACAATGCATATTTATTATTGTAGAAAAGACATAACCATTGTCTATCATACAGGCCATCTTTGACAGTCCTCTCTCTATTATGATTGAGAAATACAATGTCAAATAGTGATGAGATAAAAAGTCCTTAAACTCGATGATCCTGTAATTGACAGTACAAGTAAAAATAACTCATTCATAAAAGGTAATACCTTCCCTTACTCAAATTGCCAGCGCATTTCTAAATCTCAATCGGTGATGATTAGACTCTAGCATCCGTTCTAATCTCACGTCCATGCAACTATTCTCACATGCACTTTTAATCCAGGCTCTTGAATGCACAAGTAGCTTTGATTCACTAAATTGAGGGCAACAAGAACTATCTCTGATTGTGGCCTGTAGGCCATTCAAATCCCAATAGGTTGCCGCCAATACAAGCAGGAAGTACCCAGTTTGCATCACTTTTAATATATGCTCTATGGCTTCATCTCTAATAACGCATAGCCAATCAAACCTTACAATGACATGGCCTTATTGTGTGCAAGTAAGGTGAGGGCATTGCCGAATCTGCTTCCCCTTCATTCATGAGATTTGATTAAGCACTAGTTGCAGACATCGATCGTGCCACAGAAAGTATGCTTGAAAGCAGTTCGGTAGACTTGACTAATCAAATCAAATCTTGCCATGCATGGTTACCCAGCCCCACCTAGTTAACTGGTGTCAAGAGTATGCCACGTCCACAGTAATGCTTGTTTGTCATCCAACCTATTGATGAGTTCACACATACCTGATTTAAGGGAAAACAAAAATATCAGATCCAAAACTTTTTGATCCAAGGTGATTTCAACCGTGGATATGACTATCCTACTGTTTCCAATCGTGTAGCCTATAGGGGTGCACACAGGTCGGTTCGGTCCAGTTTTGGGGTGAAACCGGAACCGAACCGTTCCTAACGGTTCTGCAAATATTGGAACCAGAACCAAACCGTTAGCATTCCTAGAACCGAACCGGAACCAGACTGTGAAGAACGGTTGGATCCTGGATCGAATCCACAGTTATGGGCTTTTAAAAATTTAGCCCAGTTAGTTGATTTGAAAAAAAACAACAAACAAAAAACAAAAAAGAAGATGAAACAGATGAAAAAGAATAATCTACCCCAATAGCAAAAAAAGGCTAGGATCTTCCACCTGGGTTAGAAAACTTCAACTAAGCTTTTCAGAGCTGTACATTTGTTTCCCATGGAGGCTCTACTGCTTCTCCATCATTATGACCAACAAAAAAGGACTACCCAAGAATGGGATTCCGCTGGAGGTGGCAGTGAAAACCTAGATTTTTTTTGAAGAAATGAACCCAGAGCATGGTAATCAATGCTTATGATGAACAAAGTAAAATTGAATAGGTATGGGCTCAAAACTGATGGTTTTCTGGAACACAGATCTAAATTCACGTACTACAGGTCAAAAATAAAATAAAATAAAATTAAAAGCAAACAAAAATACCTTTTTTCTCCTTTCAAAGAGAGTACCCTATTCCAATATCAAAACACCATGTTTCTCTATTCATTCTCGGAACCCATAAATTACCGTGCTATCTCGCAAAAGCCCCAAAATCAACCACTTTCACAATCTTAGCCCGGTTCAAAATATTAAAGTAGAGGAATTAAAAAAAATATATATATATAGAAATACCCAATTGCTTCGAAATCCTAATTTCCAGATTCATAGTTCAGAACCCATGTTTCAATGGAATTCTAAATATAGAAATTGCAACAGGCAACAATGATTTTAAAGCAGAATTGAGAAAACAGAAAACCTATGTTTTTTTTTTTTTTTTTTTTTTTTTTTGAATTTCCGAAACTAGAAACTAATATAATTATAACTAACCCTTGGTACTTCAGAGGAAAATATAATACTGCAACATTTATGGCCAAATTATAGTTCAAAGAAGAAAGTAAAGACCATGGTTCTACGGTTTGGATATATGGTTCGGTTAACGGTTTAGATCAACGGTTCAGTTCGGTTGTACAGGACCCTAAACCAGAACTGATCCGTAATCAACGGTTTTCAAAATTTGAAAACCGGAACCGGACTGTTAGCACCCTGGAACCAGACCAAACCGGACTGATCCAACGGTTCCGGTCTGATTACACGGTTCCAACGGTTAAATTTGCACCCCTAGTGGCATACATATCCAATTTTGGATATGCTTTAATTTAGGGCTCATGCCCTAAAATGAGCTGAAAATTGGACAGCATGATAAAACGCATGCATCAAAGTGGGCCACGCAATGGTGTCAAGATGACAAGAAATCCACGTCTAGGATAGGATGCTTCTACAACCATTGTAGAGGGGTGAATTTTTGACCCGGATTGCATCTCATATGATGATCCGAACCGTCTATATTCTAGGTTGTATGCTTCATATGGCCCTAATAAACATTTCTTGGGTAGAGAATTGTGCATGAGATAAAATCGGAACACTAATAAGAAAAACTTGAATGGCTCATATTCAAATTCATGAGTCAAAGTTTGGATAGTCGATGCAGCTATGAGATTATGAACGGTTGAGATCATCATCTAAGGCCCCGTTTGTTAAATCTAAAGTTTAAAGACCGAATCTAAAATTAAAGGCTGAATCTGAAATCTGAAGTAACAAAACTTGTTTGATAATTATGGCTGAAGTCTAAAAATTAAGTATTAAATATGAAACAAACGGTTTGTTAACAAACATCTTAAATGTCTAAAATATATTAATTTGACACATTTGCCCCTATCTCTTGTTTAGAAATGTTTTATTATCACTGTGTGTTGTATAGGATTGGACAATAGCTGCAAGAAAACCTTCAAATAAGGCCCACCTTATATTTATATGCTATCCAAACTGTTTATAAAGCCATTCCCAATTGGATGAAGTGAAAACATATTGATCCATAAATTCCGTGACTATTTAAGTTTATTTTCCATCCAATATGTTCATAAGGTCACAAATACATTTACGAAGAGGAAAAAAAAAATCATATTGATCCAAAACTTCTATGACCCCAAAAAGGGTTTCAATGGTAGATGTTCAATCCCCCACTGCTTTGTGCAGTTTATTTTTCATCTCAAGCCGTAATATGAGCTCGCCAAATGGATGGATGGTTTGGATATAACACATACCTCATGATGGGACCCACAGAACTTGCTGACCTCAATTAGCAGCTATATAGATGGTGTCATGTACACCAATCAATCCGCATCCTACTATGATTTGCCACCGAAGTGACATCATCAAGTTCCATGGGCCCACTATGATGTATGTGCTTTATCTACACGGTCCATCTATTTGGAGATTTAATTTTAGAGCATAAGTTAAGAAATGAGACAGATCTAGATATATAGTTGACCCACCACAAAAAACAATGGTGAGATTGATGCCGACTGTTGAAACCTTCCTAAGGCTCACCATGATTTTTATTTGAAATCCAACCGGTTCACAAGTTAACCCAGACATAAAAGAAGGGAAAAAACATATATTAGCTTAATCAAAATTTTTTGTGGCCTAATTAAATTTTTATTGGTGGGCATCACTCTCCCTACTATTTCCTGTGGTGAGGTCCACTGGAGCTTTGGATTTCACTATCCTTTAAATCTTTACCTAAAATTATATTTCCAAATGGATGGATAATGTGGATACAAAACATACATCATGATGGGGCCCGCATAGCTTTGTGACGTAACTTGAGTGGTGACTCTCGCTGTCAGTATCCAATCAGTGTCCACGGAAACAGATGGCTACTCCCCAGCCACCAGCCAATGGCTAATGGTGGGTGCTATGTGAGCCCTACCATGATCTATGCCGTCCATCTATGTTTCTAGATCATTTTATGGTATGAGATCAAAATGAGGTATATACCCATATCAAGTGGATGGCATAATAGGAAAACAATATTGAATGAACATAGACCATTAAAAACTTCTTGGGGGCCATAAAAGTTTTGGATCAAGTTGTTCTTTATTTTTTCTATTCATCTAGTCTATATGACGTAATCAACAGATTGAATGTCAAATAAACAGCACATTGGGCCCTAGGAGAATTTTAATGGTGGATATCTAATCACTATTGTTTTTCCATATATGATTCAGTTAGACTTATATTCCTCTCATTTTTTGTATCAAGCCCTGAAATGATCTTTAAAAATAGATGAAACACACATCATGAGCATAAAAAAGTTTCACATGTTAAAAGTTGATTTTGTATTACCCTGACAATTTAAAAGAAAAACTTTCAGTTTTTCCCAACTCCTAAGGGCAAAATTTCAGCGTCAACAAACAGCCCTGTGGTGCAGTCGCAGTGAAAACCTAGAACCGCATCCTGTAGGGAGCCCTGTATCCGTGGAGATGATACGCTAGAGCGGTGTGAACTGGCAGAACCATCTCTCCACAAACGCGGCTTCAGTAGAACCGTGACCGTGGGGCCCACCTTGATGTATGTGTTTTATATCACACCGTTCATTCATCTCAGATTAGGTTTGAGCTCAAAAAATGAAGTAGATCCAAATCTCAGGTGGACAATAATACATGAAACGGTGGTGATCGAACGCCTGTCTTAAAAAATTCTTGTGGGCCATCAAAGTTTTGGATGGTTTAGACAACAGGTTGGTTGGCAAATAAACATTACGGTGGGCCCTAAGAAATTTCAACGGTACGACGGAAAAATGGATGGACGGTCTGAATACAAAACACATTCATTATGGTCGGCTATGTGGCCCAATGGCTTATATTTTAAAAACAGAACCCCTGAGATGATCTCATCCATTACTTTTTCTGCCGTTTAAGGCTGGCCCTAGACCGAACCTGAGCCTATTTTCACGTTCTTATGTGCAAGATCTAGACCGTTTATTCGGTGTGTTCCATTGTGGTATTTTTTCGTGAGATCCAAGCAGTTCATCATGTGGGTCCCACAATCTACATATTAATAGTGGGCTATGTGGGCCCTACTAGCACACAAGGAAACAGCTGCAGGCACGGCAGGGCCGACCAGTGTTTAATAAGATCAGTGGGCCAGGTCAACCTATCAGGCTCGAGCTTGATTCCTAGACCCGACGGGTTTGGCTGTGCCTGTCAGGCCCATCTAATTATCAGGTTGGCTTGGGTAAAGCTCATTGGTCTAGTCGGGTATGTTTGGACCCGCACGTGTCAACATCTGGTAATAATACTGTAATGGGGTCTGCTCGATGAGCGGCTCGGATCTTACAAAATGTTTGACCCGTCGCAAGTGCGCCTTTCCTTTTCAAGTGAATAGCAAGCGCACCTGCGTGTTGGGCGTGGCTTAAGTGGATCCCCGGGTCCACCAAGGTGAGTGGATCCCTGACTGTGGGGCCCACCGTGATGTACTTTCCTTACATCCACACCGTTCATGCATTTTGAGGGATCATTTTATGAAATAATTCAAAAATTAAACAGATCCAAATGTGGTGTTTGTGGGTTAAAAGAGTCAACTCTCAAGTTACACACTTGCGATTTCGAGAGCTTTTCTGGATTCGGGTTTGGTGGGTACGGTGGCCCCGTATCATAATATGTTAAGCGGGGAATGCTCACCTGCGCACTACTTATTACCAGAACTCGTGCCAACTTTTTTCACAACTCATCACACGTGATGTGAGCCGAAAATCTGAACCGTCCATATGATGCATCACCCCATGAAACCCCCGGATCCTGACTTTTACCTTTATCCAAGACTTTGGTGGGCCATGGAAAAAAGAGACAAATCAACGGAGGAAACAGATTACTTTTTTAATGGCCCACCAAAGTTTTGAATCAGAACGAAAGTTTGGTCATAGGAATTTCATGGGATTCTACATCACATGGACGGTTCAGATTTTGATCCTACATCACGTGTGATGAGTTGTAAAAAAGGTCTCACCTGTTATCGTGAGAACTGGTGCGCAGGTGAGCGTTCCTCCGGTTAAGTCTGGTTTTTTCCAGCCGGATTGTATTTTAAACGATGATTTGAACCGTTCATTTTCAGGAATCTATACTCCATAAGATATAGTTGACATAGTAAGAAATATTTGTTGAACGGGTGACTTTTTTTAATATGAATATTCAATGGATTATATTAAAATCCAAGATTCGAAAAATCGAGATCATCAATGACCCATAATTATAAGATTTATCTTCTTCATGGTTTTATTGAGAACATGAACGATTCAGATCATTCTAAAAATGCAAATCCGAGGGTGAGAACCAGCCAACGTACCATACTGTGGTACCGACGGAAGCGGATTGGCTGGTGTACCACACACCACCGGTGTGGATGAAGTGTTGACGTCACTAAGTTCTGTGGGTCCCATCATGAGGTATGAATTATATCCAAACCTTCCTTCCACTCGGTGAGCTCGTATTAAGGCTCGAGACCAAGAATAAGGCATATAGAAAGATCAAGTGGACCACACTGTAAAAAAAAAGGAATTGAACGTCTACCATTGAAACCCTTTTGGGGTCACGGAAGGTTTGGATCAATATGATATTTGTTTTTCTTCCTCATCCAGGTCTGTGTGACCTTATGAACAGATTAGATGGGAAATAAAATTTACGGTGGGCCCTGTTTTAACGGTGAAAATCATTGTCTTCACTGCTATTTGTGATGTGGTCCGCTTTAGCTTTGGAAATTACTAATTTTTAGGATCAAGATCTAAAATGATCTAGAAAATTGTATGAACGGTGTAGATATGATAAATACATCATTGTGGCCCCAGATAACTTTGATAACCTTTGAACCGTTCTTCAGCTCGGAACTCGAGGAGCGCCAGCACTCGTCCTCGCACGACACGTACCGACACCAGCTAGGTTGCTGGTGTGTGGAACACCAGCCAATCCTCTTCCGGTAGCAAATCACTTTTTTAATTTCGACGTTTCCAGCTCTCTCGCCTCAAAATCTGACGGACCCACCTATTCCAAACGTGCCGTGCTCGCATCGGTAAAAGCACTGATTTATCTGGCGGAGTGTGACAATCCACACACATGGAAACGAAAACACTCACACGTGCCATATACGTAGCTCAATCTAAACCATCTAATGTGTGGATCCTCATTGTATATGGAAAATGGGGTAACACGTGTTACACGAAACCAACATCGAATTACTGGTCATTTGTTCATTGAGTGTAGACCGTCTATCCATGTCCATTATAATCATGCGTTCTGATGGCACAATACAAAACATAACTAAAGCCATTTTCTATGGTTAAGATTTTTTCCCGATGGTGAAAGAAAATTTTGACGGTTGAGATTGCGTTATACGTACGCATAGTGTACATATGCTATGTGCATATGTACGGATATTCATACTCCGCAAGCGATGCGCATTACGCACCTCGCGTATGCAAGCTATCGTCCCCTTGGTTCTTCCACGCATTTCTGTATTTTCTGCAACGACTAGATCCAAGATCGTCAAACGTCCGACCATCGTTCCTCTGTTCTGAAAAAGTTCCATTTCTACCCTCAGAAACTTCGATTATTTCCCAATTTCTCCCATTCTCTGCAGTCTATTTCCTTCAAATGGTCGAATTCTAGGGTTTTGTAAGGAAGGGGCAGAGATGTCTGCCGGAGATTTCAACGACCGTGATCTCTTGCTTCGATCGAATCCGTCGGGTCCGGAATCGGATTTGGAATCGCAGGGACCGAAGAAGAAGGTGATTCGGGATATTCTGAAGCAGTTGGATCGACGTCTGTCGGGTCCTCGATTGAGCCGGAGGCATCTGGACAGGGAAACAGATTCGCCGTTCGATCGGTCACCGCCACCGCAAGATTCTCTTAGCGATGGTGCCCCACCTGAATGGGCGTTGCTGCTGATCGGATGCCTTCTCGGGCTCGCCACAGGGCTCTGTGTCGCGGCATTTAATCTCGGGGTGAGTTGCTTTTAAACCCATTTGGTATTTCTAGGGTTTTGGATTCATGTATGGAAAATTTGAAGTATTTGAAAAAATTGAATTTTGATTGAATTGGTTGTTTGTTTTATTAGCATTTGGAGTTTCGGTAATTTGGTTGATGTGATTTTGATTTTGATTTTTAAAAATTTTAAACATTGGACAATCCAAGTTCCATTTAAAAAAAAAAAAAAAAAAAGAATTTTGGGTTTCTTTCCTGCTCCTTTTGAAGTTCTGGTAATTGTTTTCTTCTTTTACTTACAAAAATTTGATTTTAAATTAGTAGTGAATGCGAATAAAGAAACCATCTTTTCAAAATTGAATTAATAGTTATTTTTCCTAGAATTGGGTATTATTGATTCATTCGTAGTTGAAAATTTCTTCTTTTTATTTTATTTTTTATTTTTTATTTTTTATTTTTTATTTTTTTATTTTATAGATTAAATAGTGTTTTTAACAATGGATTCCTTTTACTATTATTTAAATTGAATTCTGGGTCTGTTTTTGTTTTCGAAGGTTCCATAAATGGAGTCCTGGGTTAGTTGATTTCTATGTCAGCAATGAATGTCGGTTACTCAATTTGATGCTTGAGAACCTATCTTGTTATTCTGTACTGAGATACACAGAGCTATCATGGGCTCATGGTAATATATGAGCTGCAACCGAAGTTTAGAAAATTGGTTTTGGGAGCACTTTGAATCAGAGCACATATCAGTCATTATAAGGAATCTATGAGGATAGTTTGCTCATTTAATTGGGCGAAAGATTAATCAAACCTTCCATTAGCTGGTTCCTGTAGGAGAACACATATTAGTTATTGAGAATCTGTAAGGATAGTTTGCTCATTTAGTTGGGGGAAAGATTAATCAAACTGTCCATTAGCTGGTCCCTGACGGAGACTAAAGGCAAGTTCTGATAATCCATTTTGCCAGCTTCCCTTCCCTACATTGTTCCAATGAGTAGAGGCTATTCGTCTTGGAGATCTGTTTCAGCAAGCAACTAGATTTCCTATAAATTAGGAAACCACTGTTAGAAATTCCTAATATCAGTCGGCTCCAAAACCAATACAAAGTTGTACGTAGTGGTCAGTATACACTCTGTATCATCTGTGTTTGGGTAAACCATATTCCGGCAATATGATTGGTATTGGAAACATTTGAAAATCATTTATGCTTCCGGTGATTTTATATTAAATTTTGATTTCCTTTGAATATTCTCGTGACACATGGTTTCTCTCTGGCAGTAGTGAAGCTAGGAGAGTATCTTTAGTCACCATAATTACTATATTGTTTTGCGTGAACTAGTTCATGTTTTGTTGGGGTGAATTTGGTCAGTATGGTTTTGATTTGCTAGAGCATTTGATTCAAACATGCATGATTTCTATTTTAATGATTATGTCTGAGGTCATTTCATAATTGCTTCCCAAAGTCATGATCCTTGATGTGTTGCTGACGTACATTATTTAATTTAATTAGGTTCATGTAATACACGAATGGGCCTGGGCGGGTACTCCAAATGAGGGGGCTGCTTGGCTCCGTTTGCAGAGACTAGCTGATACATGGCACAGGATACTGTTAATTCCAGTGACTGGAGGAGTTGTTGTTGGCATGATGCATGGATTACTTGAAATTTTTGACCAAATAAAGCAGCCAAGGTCTTCTCAGAGGCAGGGCTTTGATCTGCTGGCTGGAGTCTTACCTACAATAAAGGCCATACAGGCTGCTGTAACCTTAGGCACTGGTTGTTCTTTAGGTCCTGAGGGACCGAGTGTTGATATTGGTAAATCATGTGCAAATGGGTGTTCAGCAATGATGGAAAACAACAATGAAAGGAGGATAGCTCTCGTGGCAGCTGGTGCAGCTGCTGGAATTTCTTCAGGTTCGGTATTTCTCTCAATTTTCTGCTCTGCAGACGTGAATGGTTAGCCTAGTTGAATGACTGACCATGTCTTTGTCGAAAGTTGCTTTGAAACCCACCATCTCTATATGTTTGAATTTTGGGCTTGTTTGGCTAGAATGCAATCTGGGGGAATGCAACGAGGTTGTATCAGCAAGACATTCACACCTATTTGGGAAGCAGTAAATGCTGCAGCAAGTTGTTTGCATTTGCTTTCCCCGCAACAAGAGAGTACAACTCTTTTTTTTTTTTTTTTTCCTTTTCAAAAAGTCAAATGGAGGGAAAACAGTTTCTCTGATGCAACATTTTAAACTGCAAATTTAGAGGAAAAAATGTTCCCTTTCTG
Source organism: Magnolia officinalis (assembly GCA_021015155.1). Lineage (NCBI taxonomy): Eukaryota > Viridiplantae > Streptophyta > Magnoliopsida > Magnoliales > Magnoliaceae > Magnolia > Magnolia officinalis. Next base: position 647,333 of record JAJHSJ010000011.1, on the reverse strand, counting down.
GGATTGCAATCCAAACACTTGCAAATGCAAAGGAAAGGCAATTTCCAGGACTTTATATCAAAACAAACAGGTGCAAAGGGTTTGCTTCCTCCAGTGCTGATATGAGTTCACCTCCTGCTTATGTCACATTTTTGCTTTCCCTTGCATTCCCTTAGTTTACGTTTATGTGCGTGTTGTTGTTGATAAATGTCACTATTCAGCCGCTGACACTCATACTTGTTCTGTGTTGACCCCATGATATGCTGGGATTGTTTCCCTTTTATGGATGAATAGTGAAGAAACTAACTATTCTTCATGTATGCCAGTCTTTACTCTTTCATATTTATTTGCCTGGGTTTTTGTCCTTTTTATTACATTTTTTATTCATCATATTCTTGTTTCTATGACCTATGGTCTAACTGATGAGATGGTCCTTTATGGAGTGGAATGGCGGAAGGTGATTCGTGTAGCTGACCCCAATTAGTTGGGATAAGGCATAGATGATGATGATGATTTTCTTGTTTCTTTATTCGTTTTGCATATTCTCAAATAGCACTCCTTGTTAGTAGCTTGGGATCAAATTAGTTTTATTCATCAATGGATGATTTTGAGTTGTTGCACTCATATCCTTGAAAGTTTTTTAATTGAAATCAAACGTCAGCAGTCCTTTGCAGTATTCTTCTTCCAATAAAGTTAACCCTGTGTTTGTTTGATCTTTCAGGGTTTAATGCAGCAGTTGCTGGTTGCTTCTTTGCCATCGAAACTGTACTAAGGCCACTTCGAGCAGAAAACTCACCTCCGTTTACAACTGCAATGATAATATTAGCTTCTGTTATATCATCTACGGTATCAACTATCATACTTGGAGAAAGGCCAGCTTTTACAGTGCCCACGTACGAACTGAAATCTGCTGCTGGTATTTTATCTTATTCTAACTCAGCTGGATATTATCTTGGAAATGAGTTAAATATCATACTGGAAACACATAGACAACTATTATCAAAGACAGAAAAGTGGCGTTGAATCCTGTGGCATTCCCGATTCCCATATGTGCTATATCTTCGTTTATATTTTCACTTGCTTAAGTAAAGTTTGCATATCGGTCAGATATCAGTTTTCTTCAGCATGTTGAATATAACAGGGGTGATTATTGTTACTCGGGAGTGATTTCTGAATTGGTAAAATCTTCTGAATTGAGATAAACATATTTTCTTGTACCAGGATATGACCCCTTTCATTGTGTTCTTATTCTGTCACCTATTATGCCTTGTGTTATTAATCATAAGCGTGACTATAATGCATGCTGCCTCTTGTCTTGGTTACTGGGACTTTATTGTTATGTTTGTACATGTGGAACATATAGAGGATACAATTGATACAGGAAACTCGTGGAGGGATTGAGTAGTAGAGGTAAATTTTGGAAATTTACTGTGTGTTAGGTTCCTTGATTGTCTAAAACTTGTGGAGGCATGATTAGCTACAAAACGATTATCATTAAATTGAGATGTGACTATCATCTGTGAGGAGGAGATTGTCCAGCATCATCAGTGAAATTCTTGATGTATCAAGTTTTTTTTATGCCTGTTTCTGCCATGTCTTTTTTATTGAGGTTAACGATTTAGTTCTCATGCTTGTGGAAGTGGAAGGTATGTACATTGTTATGTGTTGGGTGATCTCTATTATGTTAGATCTTGACATCAACCTACTTCATATTCTCTCTTTTGCCCACCCAGCATTTCAAGCAAATAACTAACATTGGGATTGATTCCTAGAAGGTATCCGATTCCCTCGGCATATCGGTGGGTGGCTGTGATGATGATCTACTCCTTTTGGAATGAATCCCTTCCTTTTTGTGGATCAACCCACAACTGAATGATTGCCCTCAATTCCTAGAGGGCGATCCTTTTCTCCATATGATTTCTTGTTACTCATGTCAGCAGTCTCACATCTGGTATCTACAGGTGTTGTCACCAAAAACCTTCCCTGATTGACTATTTTTCATCGCCCTTAACCCAGAAGCTAGGCCTAGGACTAATATTGAAACCAACACAAATTTTAAAATTCTGCTCCATCTCATTTTAGATCAATTTACTGTTCACATGCAATTGCCAAACAGCATTGAAGTTAATTTGTGAATCCTTTGTTATCAGATTCAAATCGAATAGTAGGATTTGATTCACTTTCAATTTTATTAACACACTTTCCTCATCAGTTCATTTGGGGGAGTTTTGTAAGCGCCTGTAGTGTAGCATAGTGTAGCTACGACCCTTCGTAGCGTTAGAAAATAGCATAAATCCACTGTAAACTTTAAGATCTTCAACAGTCTTTCCTCATCAGTTCATTTGGGGGATTTGTAAACAAGATCTTTGGACTCACACAATGGAGTTCATGAGGTGAAGGATATATTTTGATACAGGCTTTCTTATAGGGTTATCTTCTCGATTTCCTCTGTGCCATTGGTTTTGATTAATAAGCGTCATAATTAATTTAATGAAAATGTGAAGCTGTCTTTAGCTTTCAAATGCATCTCAACAATTGACATTACTATATGCACAGATATTTTTCTTTTTAAAGGTAAGCTGGACTTGAACCGGAGACCTCAATGTTGAACACCCCGTCTACCATTGAGCTACGGGCTTGAACGCCTAGGTCATGGATAATTCTTAGAAGCACAGGTCGAAATAGCTATTTTCATCTTAACCTCTGAATGCATCCAGGGGTTCTAAGTTCTAACAATCTCGTCTTTCAAAATGTTGGTTGGATTAACCATGGTTATTAGGAATCTTCTCTAGGAAAATACTTCTATTTCGAGTTTGCTCTTTCCCAAGTCGATTCATGCAACTGCATGACAAGAATTTCAAACGTTGTAAAATGAGACATTTCTCACACCATTTGCAACACCTGTTTCTGGTTCTGGGTCTGGCAACTATGGGATACACTGCCGATGGCTCTCTGCACCTTTCAATTGTGAACATACATTGTCTATTGGTGGGGATTATATACGAAGTACATGCAACTACGTGTCAGGATTTTTTTAAATCAGCAGTACATGTTATCTCAAATGAGTAGGGAATGGAAATAGCGAAAAGTCATGGTTTTGATGCCTTCTCTAGATAGGATTATAAATTATCAACTGGTAGGTTTGTTGGATATATGGCTAACTTCTATCAGTTGATGCATATTTCTATTTTCTATCTTTTAACTCTCTCATTATTTATTCATCATTAAAAAAAAAAAAAAATCTCTCATTTTTATTTTACTTCTGCAGAGCTACCTTTATACCTCATATTGGGTATGTTGTGTGGAGCGGTAAGTGTGGTCTTCACTCGCTTGGTGACTTGGTTCACCAAGTTTTTTGAGTATATCAAGGAGAGATTTTCTCTTCCCACCGTTGTATGTCCAGCTTTAGGTGGTTTAGGTGCTGGTCTAATAGCTCTGAGGTACCCCGGAATACTGTACTGGGGTTTCACAAATGTTGAGGAAATCCTACGTACGGGGAAGAGTGCTTCAGCCCCTGGAATTTGGCTATTAACTCAATTAGTTGGGGCCAAAGTTGTTGCCACTGCTCTTTGCAAGGGGTCTGGGCTTGTAGGTGGTCTTTATGCCCCAAGCTTGATGATTGGTGCTGCTGTTGGTGCCGTGTTTGGGGGCTCAGCTGCGGAAATCATCAATTCAGCTATACCAGGAAATGCTGCTGTTGCCCAGCCACAGGCCTATGCCCTGGTGAGCTTTTCTTATTGCAGCTCGATCAAGTTAACTTGAACTATGCATTTGTCCAATTGTTTTTGCCCATTACTTGCATTGCGTGATTATGATATGTGCTAGCTGATTTATATTTCTGCACCTTCCATGCAGGTTGGGATGGCTGCTACATTGGCTTCGGTTTGCTCAGTTCCCTTGACATCAGTGCTACTTCTGTTTGAGCTGACAAAGGATTATAGGATTTTGCTTCCACTCATGGTAACTTTTCAGCCCAGAGCTTGCATGCTTAGATAATTCAATTCATGTTACCACACCTGGCTATATTTAAAAAATATGTGTAACAAATTTAAATGTGGTCAAGCCTGGATTAAGGTGTTTAAGCGGTGGGAGTTGATTTGTTTTTTCTTCTAGAGAATTCTTGTTTTACTGTTGGCAAAACAGTATCCATAAAGATGGCCCCAAATAGACGATAAAGGCAATGACGCGCGTGCATGTGTGTGGTCATTTAATATTTTTCTTAGAGAACTTTGTGATCACATAATACTCTAGAGGCACTTCTCTGCTTCATCCACCCGGCTCTAATTTAACTTCTTTTTAAATATCATAGCCAAGTAATATGGGGAATGCTAATATCGCTACCTTTATGGGGAAATTCACAATATCCCCTGGACATTTAAATGACTCGTGGACAGCCACCTATTGATCTGGACCATCGTTTGTTCCATAATACCATTGGAAGGCCATGATGCATTAGCCATACTAAGTGGATGACCACTCCTAATCATCTGATCATCAGTGTGAAATTGTCAGCCAGGATTGACTGAATTTCTAACAATATGGTTGATGAGTAGGAAATACTTTTTGCTTTGAAAACAGGGGGCTGTGGGGTTAGCAATATGGGTACCTTCTGTGGCAAACCAGCCTAAGGAGGTTGAGGCAACTGATCCAAGGCCCCCAAGGCGGGGTTATTCTTCAGTCTCACCTGTTGAAGACAAAGGTGAGGCTATTTGGGTGCGACAAGATGGCGTTAATGATGTGGAACTCTCTGACCTGGAAAATGCTGCTGACCATGAAACTGTTGATGAGGATGCTGTCTTGGATGATCTGAAGGTTCCTCTCTCTGTCAATTCCAGGATGACTGTGCTAGCTTTCTTTCATTAAACACTTAGGCTTTTGTCTCAACCTTTTTCTTCTATGCTCTTGTTTGTTTCAGGTATCTCAGGTCATGTTGAAGAACTATGTGAAAGTATTGCCTACAGTAACCCTGAAAGAGACAATTAAACTTATGCATGATGCCCAACAAAATTGTGTTCTTGTCGTTGATGCTGAGGAACTTCTTGAGGGTATTGCTACTGTTGGTGATATCCAGCGGGCGCTGTCGAAGACATCCTCCGATACTACCAGGAATGATTCATCCCTTTTGGATGTATGTACATTTAGAACTAATTTTTCCACTGAATTGAATTTTTAAACTAAGAAGTGCAGTTTTAGCTGCTCTCTAAGAACTTAAAAAAAAAAAAAAAAAGAAACTTATTTGTATGCTCCTCAATTTATGGTTAGCATCTTTACGAATTATAAATATGCACACTCTATGGGAATATATGCCGTATTTATTTATTTGCTACAAGCTCACGTCAATGTTCTCTTAGGGTAGATTATTGAAACATTTCCCATCAAAATGCTATTGACACCTAAATCAATGAATTAGCACATCCATTTTAATCCATTCGAAGCTATTCTCAACCAGCTACTGCAGGATTTATTTATCATTTCCTCTGAAAATGATAAGGCCCCTGTTTAGTGGACGCCTAAAAATGTGTTAATCTCATGTAGTTAAGATTATATAAATTCTTTACAGGACTCTAATTTTTCCTTTTTGCTTAGGTTGTAATTTTCGGCGCCTTTTCGGTGCTCTTCTAATAAAGCGATCGGTTAATCTTCATTTTCACGACTACTGTGTATATCAGTGTTTTAAATAGTGAATAGCATGTAGTGTAGCGTTCACTGCTCTGAAGTGTGAGGCATAAGCTACACGCTACTTCTAGATTTGTAATCAAGGTTGCGCCAAATGCAATAGGGAAAGAGTAATGATTAAGTGTGAAGGTAAAGAAAGAGCAACGAAACTGATTTAATACTATTACTTATATTCTTTTTACAAAAAGCATTGAAAAAATTAACTAATTTCTATTGAAAAAAGAAAAATGTTGCAAATTATTGAAAACATTAATTTATTTTGATGTTGTAATGAAAAATACCTTGTAATGTGAGCTACATAGCATGTAATGTAGTCTTTGTAGCATGTAGTGTATGCTACATGTGACTAAAGCTTTTTTGTAAGCTACATAGCATTAAGGCCAAGTTACATTACATAGTATAGCTACTTAAAACACTGCTGTGTGTGTGCGTGTGTGGACCTGCATGTGTGCATGTCTATGTATGTATTGGTTGCTTGGATATCTCCAAGGTGGTGAGGTTTGGAAGGTAAGACAGCCAAGGATCGAACCGTGGACCATACACACATGGGCATTGTGTCTACCAGCTCGACTAATGAGCTGGAGACCGTGATTCTATGTTTCATTGTATATTGTTTAAGTGAAATTTTACTATCATGAATCTATTCTTTTCCTCGCTTTCCCTTGTGATGCACACAGATTTTAAGGTTGGCCAATGTGTTTGTTTCTTTTTATTTTTCACAAATGATGTATTGACTAAAGAAATTCTGTACAGGCAAATACCTTTCTTGTTTCAACTGTCTGTACTCGAGGAACACACTACCGAGGGAGAGAGCGTGGGCTTTTAACTTGTTATCCAGACACTGATTTGACCATTGCAAAGGAGCTCATGGAGGCCAAAGGAATTAAGCAGTTGCCTGTTGTCAGGCGTGGTGGGAACCTGAGAAAAGAACGAAAGCGTAGAGTCGTTGGCCTTCTTCACTACGATTCAATCTCACGGCATCTCAGGTTAGCTTATTATGTGCCCTCTTTTTACCTTCTTTCCTGCTTTTTACATTTCTTGTCTTCAGATTTTGAATCCATGATTCATCATGTGGCAAAGTCCATGATTTTCAAGGTGGTGGTTTATGAAGACTCTCTCTCTCTCTCTCTCTCTCTCTCTCTCTCTCTCTCTCTCTCTATATATATATATATATATATATATATATATATATATATATATATATCTTTTCCTCTTCTTCTTCTTCCTCCCATTTTTTTTTTTGGTTTGTGGGGATGAGTGGATTACACTGACGGATCAGTGCAATCAATATATTGACTGACTACATGTCCAAATGTGACGGGGTGCATGATTGTTTTCAATGTTCTCAGCATCTTCTCAAACATGTGACTTCTTCCATATTCAATTTTCGGCTAAGCATGCATTTGCTCAGCCATAAACTGTAAAGGTGGGGGCCACCGCATGGTGATCCAAATTGTTCATATGGTGGGCCAAATGTAGGGGAGATGCCCCACGGTATCTCTCCATCGATGATTACAACTGTTGGAATTGGGACCCAGTTAAATGTGGACTATTTGGTCCAACTGTCCATTTTCATTGGGTATGCATGGATCATCTGATAAGGGAGATGTTAGGGCATGGTCAATGCCATTAGGCTACTGAAAGGTTGGTACCACTACCGCCTGTACCATTGCCGGTTGAGTAAAATGAACTAAAGAGCTGCCATTTTTAATGATCTAGCATTGCGCAGTCTCCAGCACCTCCTGTTAAGAAACTCAAAATCATCATTCAATTTCTGCATCATCTATATTAAAGAAATTTTTATTTTTATTGGTACAATTGGAACAAGATTTCCAAAGAAATCTTCATTTATGGAATCCCCATGCATCACAACCTTATCGTGAAGGGGTCCCTTCCCGATAACTTACCACCAGTGGTATCCTTTTTCGCAGAGAGGAGGTGGATCGTCGTCATAAAGCCATCTACCAGACAAGGAAAGAAGATGTTAAAGAGATCTCCACAAATGGCCACTAAATATGAGAATGGTTAAGATTCTATTTTCATGGGATTTCCCCTCAAGGGAAAAGTGGGAAGGCCAATGGGGTATTGCTGGTTGAGTTTGGAAGATCCTGAGACAACGGTAGCCAAATATTCACCTCCATTCTCCCTCATTGAATCAGGTCGGTTTTTATTTTTTCACCTTCCTGCACCTATATATGCATATGGGTCCTCTGTAACTATAACGTACACAGACACTGTATACATGTAAGTTCTATCCACGATTGCAGCTCATGTACTGGGAAAAAGAAAAGGTTTTTGGAATTAGAAAAGTTGTTTTACGCCAATGTCAGCTACTTCCTGTCTGAAGTGATTGATTATTGTTTCTCTCCCCTTGGCTTTGGATGATTTATGTTTGTTAGAAAAAAGAGAAAAAGTAAAAAAGAAAAAAGAAGAAAAAAAGTGTTGGGCATGGAAAATGGGCGGTTCATAATGATTATCTCAGAGGTCTGATCATTCATTTTAGACTGCCCATCATATGGGCCCACTTTTGCTTGCCATCCCCCTTAGAGTCTTTAACTTTGGTGGGATCTTCTGGCCAATATTTAATGTCTGTGAACATGGACGGTCTACCCTTTTTTTACTAGAAAAAGTCTGCACCATTCAAATCACTCGTGATTTCTACCTACCTTTTATTCTCTCATACCTTCCAAAAATCACTCTAATAGATTTAACTGTCCAATCAATGGGTGGGAAATTGATGGTACATACATTTATAGTAGAAAAGTGTTAATCATTGGTCTAGATTGTTTTTTCATGTGGGCCCACCTTTAATTGTCAATCCCTCTTTTACAGGCGCTTTGATTGGATGATTGTAATCGACAAATGTCTCTAAAAATTAGTGGTCCATATTGATTACATTAGACGAGTTTCATACACTGGATTGGAAATGGGCAATCCATATCTATCATACAAGTTCCATCCTTCTCTAGACCATTCATCATGTGGGGCCCACCATTAATTATCAATTGCTCATATGATTGCCACCATCAAAATCAAAGGTGAGGAAATAGACAATCATGCAAGGCTATCTTTGTTTGACCATCCAAGGATTAGCTTGCAATTGATGGTTGATAATTAATTATATTAGGAAAAAAGAAAAAGTCATTGATGTGAATCGTCCTTCGAGTTGGTGTAACCGAATTGCGTGTCCTTCTCAAAAGTCAACTTTTAGGATACTGTGGAGAATCTCCTCTTAGATGGCCTAAGTTTTAGAAAATTATAAATAAATTCGACCATAACCTATCCAAGAATATCCCTAGAGTAGGATGTGGCCAAAGCTTTGTGGGGCTTACTTTGTTGTATTTGCTTTCCATTGGAAATATTCCTAGAGCAAGATGTGGCTTTTTTATTTACTTTTATTTTTATTTTTTAATTTTTTGGGTTAGCTTGGTAGTACACACACTCCATGTTAGCCACCCCCGCTAGGGATCGATACCAAGACCTCAAGTGTTGAAACGAGGCATCTCCACTCAGTCTGCCAGTTGAGCTATGGATCTGGGGGTAGCAAGATGTGACTTAAGCTGTATGGGGCCCACTGTTATGTAGTGTGTTTTATCCATGCTGTCTGTTTTTCTAGCTCATTTTTTGGGCATGAGCCAAAAATGTGGACCACCACAGGAAACAGTTAGGCCATGGTTAAAACCTTCTTAGGGTGGACCGTAATGTTTATTTGCCATCCAACCTATTCATAAGGTTTAAGGTCTTTGATGAAGGGAAAATACAAATATCGGGTTGACCCAAAACTTTTGGATTGAGTTTTAATTGATGTGCCTTCAATCCCCTTCTTGTGGTGTGGTCCACTTGAGCTTTTGATTGCTTGATTTTTGGGCTCATGCCTTAAAATGAGTTAGTAAAAAAAAAAAAAAAAAGGATGGATAGCTTGGATAAAACACATTTTATTGGACCCGACATCTTCCTGTAGGGATATTCCTAGGGACAAGCGCTGCAGGCAAGGACGCGGATGAGCTACTGACAGGTTGAGTTGACGTCACCAAGTTCTGTGGTGCCCACCATAATGTATGTGTTGTATCCACACCGTCCATCCGTTTGGAGAAATCATTTTAGGACATTAGCCAAAGATTGAGGCAAATCCAAAGCTTAGTGGACCCCACCATAGAAAACAGTGGGGAGAGTGACGCCCACCGTTGAAAGCTTCCTAAGGTCCACCATGATGTTTATTTGAGATTCAAACCGTTCATATTTCATAAGTTAACACAGACGTGAACAAAAAAAAAATAATAATAAATATCTCCACTGTTTTCTGTGGCCGGGTAGGATCTGGCTCATTCTTTGACTCAGTGCCCTAAAACGATCTCTCCAAATAAATGGACGGCATGAATACAACACATACAATGGACGGTATGAAAGTGTGCCAATCAAAGCGCAGATCACCTCCTATGGCCCATTCATCTGTTGGCCTACTAGATCAACCGTATGGATCACCATAAGACATTTCACACGTGCATGATCACTTCACCACATCCTTCTTTCTATGTTGCTACTATTGCTTACCATAAGCAAATAAAGGGACATGAAGCCTTCAAAACCCCTGTTGTTGGCAGCAGGCCCTCGAATTCTGTGGGGCCCATTTGGATGTTTTTGAGACATCCCACTCTATCCATCAATTACTCCACCTCATATTCACTGTACACAACAAAAATCAGTGGGATAAAAGAATCATGCGTGCCACACCTGAGGAACAATTTAAAATCACCACCAAAACCTTTCAATTCCTCCATTGTGGCTCACCTGAGATTTTGATCAGGATAATTTTTATAATATATCTTCATCCTTATGGGTCTCACCTAATGAACGGGTTGGATGGTAAATAAACAACACAACGGCCCTAGGAAGGTTTCTGCAGTGGGCGTCCCAGTACCCAATTTTCCTTATGTCGTGGCCCACTTGAAAGTTTGAGGTCTGATTGGGACACTTAGCCCCAGCATGAAATTCCTCAACTGATGAATCGATATAGAGGATTTTGGTAAGGGTATCAACGGGTCAGGTTAGGCCGGGCCAGGCTCTGTCCAAGCTCATACCTGACCAGGGCTTGTGAGGGGATGAAAAAGTCCAGCTCGAGCCTGGGCCAGGATTTGTATTCAGGGCCTGATCCAAGCCCGGCCTAGCCTGAACGGTGTCTTTCTCTCTCTGATTACCCATTTTGGGAGAGCTATTTGTGGGGCCCATTGACGCTATCCGATCCGGACCGTTTATCTGTTGGGTCCCACGACGGATAGATGATTATTGTTCTTGGGCATGGGAACTTGATCCATATTATTGGAATGATGGGTCCTACCATGGATGGATTCATGTCTTGGCTGTTTCAAACTGTTGATTGATGTGCAACACCGGATATAGGAAAGACATGGGTTTTAATTTCTAATATTTATCTTCTGCGTGAAAGGTTTGGATTGATTTCATAGTCTGTCAAGGTCAGTTACGACACTGCTGCGTGGGTGGGTTATATGGTCGCGGCATTTGCAATGAAGTTTTGTTATAAAAAAAAAAGATCCTCTTGGCTTTTAAAGGGCCCACCGTGGTGTGTATGAGACACCCTAGACACTCCACCCTGGGTCAATATGCTGATTGAGACTGAATGAAACTTAGTCGAAACCTTAATCCAAACTCCATACCTAAACCATAATCCAAACCCTAAAATTCTAATCTAAAACAATTCAAACCATAATCTATACCTAAATTTGCATTAAATTCAAATCCTAATGCAAGTAAACCTTTAAATCCTAGAAGCTTGAATCCGAATAGCCCACTATAAACTTGGTCAACTCAGTTAGACAAACTCAACGTAAACCTAACACTAATAAGCCAAAATTGTGAATTTGCACGAAATAAACGACGGATTTGGTCCGTCGCTGTTTTCTGGGTCGTAAATGTTTGCGACGGATAGGATCAGTCGCTTATCTGTGATGTGTATGATGCGTCGGAGATTACCGACGGAACTTATCCGTTGCAAAAATTAAAATCCGTCTGAAAGAACCCCTGGATTTTTCGTCGTACATTTTTGCGACGGATACACTCCGTCGCTGATCTGAGAAGAAGCGACAACTCGATTTCGTAGTTGCAACTTGTTTAGGAATTAGCGACGGATTTGGTCCGTCTCTAAAATATCTGCAAACACAGCTACTCTAAAAAATAAAAAAAATAAAAATATATCTTACACTTGATGGTCATTCAAAACTAATTCACGCGATTGTTTAATAAAAATCCCATTCACAAATTTCAAAAGATTGGGCTGAATATGAAACTAGACTAAATATTAGTGTTTAGACGCTCAGTATACCTGAATGAGAAACTGAACTAAATATATAGTAAATTACCAAATTAGGTTAGCTAGTGATGAAATAAGTTCAATGTAGAGAATATCATTTACCCTGAAAACTAAACAAATGATCATCATACTTATGTCCCATCCATTAAAATACAAATCCAAGAAATACTTTTATTCTCAATATTTCTACAAACAAATAAAACATAACACAACGGAAACAAAATAAAGATATATAGAACTTAGAAATGACAATTATGTGATGGACCAAAATCCGTCATAAATTTGATTTTAAGGACGGATTTTGGTCCATTGCTAAATACCGCAACTTACGACCTATGAAAATTTGAGAAAAATGTTGTGAGCGATAGACATTTTCCGTTAGCGACGGATTAAATTGAACATTAAACTAAGCCTTTTTTGCGACGGACTAAATCTGTCGCAAAAGCCGTAGGAATTTCACAATTTTAGCATAGTGACTAGGGCTATACATGAGTCGAGCTAGCTCGAAAAGCTTGCTCGATTCGGCTCGAGTCATCTTGGATTGACTCAGCTTGAAGGGCCGACTCGGGGCGAGTCAAGCTACTTTTTAAAAGCTCGAGTTGAGTTCAAGCCGAGTTCGAGCATGGTGCATATCAACTCGACTCGAAGCTCGAGCTCAAGCTCAACTCGGCTCGAGTAATATATATTAATATTATATCAATATATATTAGTCATGTGGCATATGATACATTTTAGACTTAATATGTGACACTTTTTTTGTGACATTCTAGAGGTTTATGTGACACTTTTTTTTTTGTCTTTGTAATGTGGCATATGATACATTTTAGACAATATTGTTAATATTTAATTTATATTTTTTAGCCATAAATGTAATAAATTAACATATGAACAAGCTCGACTCGACTCGACTCAAACCATTAGCTCGACTTGAAATCTTTGGCAAACAAGCCAAGCTTCGATGTTGAGCTCGAGGGCGAGCTCGATCTCGAACTCGAGTATAGCACTGATTGAGTCAAGCCAAGCTTGGCCCGTCTCGACTCGACTCGGATCGATGTACAACCCTAGTAGTGACAACCTTACCTAATTAGAAAAAAACCAACAAACCTACACTACACCAAAAACGTGGTTTAGGAACGGTAACGCATTTGGTTCCAGAACGGTTTTAAATTATTAATCCGTTCCCCAAACCAAACAAAAGAAAACCCTATTTCTATTTCCACAGCAGCCGCACCCATTCTCTCTCCCGCTCCCTCACTCCTTCACTCCCTCTCGATCTCTCTCCCACTCCCTCCCGATCTCTCTCCCTCTCTCTCCTGCTCCCTCACTCCCTCCCTCTCGATCTCTCTCCCTCTCGCTCACCCGCTCCCTCACTCCCGATCTCTATCCTTCTCGATCTCTGTGGCTGCAGAAGATCGTAGATCGATCGATCTTCACTCCATCCACTTGTTCCCGATCAGATCTTCTGTCGTTCGACCGCTTTTGAGGCGATGAATCTTCGATATCAAATTCCATTTTCATGAAATAGGGTTTCGATTCTCGATCTCGGATCCCATTTTGGAGGTTAGTTTTGCTGAGGAAAAGAGGAAAAAGAAAAAGAAAGATGGATACAGCTGAAACCCTAGCTTTCAAAACTCTAGCCGGTAGAGGAAGAAGAGATGATGATGGGAAGTGGCGAGAACGAAGCCCTAGGGCGGATGGGCATGATCTCCGACCTGCCGCTGCAGCTGAATGCGGCGGCGATCGCCGGAGATGCAGTGTCGGTGGCTCAGAAGGAGGAGAGGGTCCCACAATGGACCCACCAGGAGACGAGGGATTTCATTGTGATCCAGGCGGAGCTTGAGAGGGATTTCAATCTCGCGAAGCAGAACAAGACGCTTTGGGAGGCGGTCGCTGCAAGGATGAAGGAGAGGGTATAGGAGGAGCCCCGATCAGTGCAAATGCAAGTGGAAGAATCTCGTCAATCGGCATAAGGTGAATCTTCTTCTCCTCCTATCTGATCTTGACGTGATTCAATTGGTTTCTTGATTTCATTCTCTCTCTGATTGTTGTGCTAAGATTTATGATTTTTTTTTATTTTTATTTTTTCTGATTTAGGTTGAATTTCTCAATAGTTTTGGTTAGGTTTTGTGATTTTAGTGGGATTTGTTGGATCAACCACTTCCTTTGTTGATTGCATTATGGATCAATTAAGATAGTTTGGGATTGGAAAAATGCTAAATTTCATGGGCTATTATATGGAGTTCTGTGAATTGTGAACCAGAGCATGTCATCCATACACACAGCACCTGTGTATAATGATCAGGACCATTGATTTGTTGGGTAATCACGTGGATGAGCTAGGAATTGGAAAAGCAAAGGAATTGAACAATTGTATCCATCTGATCTTGCAAATGGACAGTTGATCAAAGGTTGAGGGAGAAGTAGAAGAGCAGCCAGTCAAATTCAACTGGAAATGCTCATAATTACGGCAAGCTTTTAGAAATGGTCGGAAATTGTGGGGGCCATGAGATGATCCCGACGATCATACTTAGAACTCGTATGAAGCACCCACGGTAAAATGTATCTTGGAAATAAATACGATTCAGCTCATTGTTTTCTTCTCCTCTTTAAATAGGCAGTTAGTGATAATTGCCCAATTTAAACAGAGACTTTTGTTGGCACAGAATATAAATAGGAGCGGGCCAACTTTCTGTGGTTGAGGGTGTTCATTGATTGGGCCTTGTCAGGATCAGGCGATTCTCCATCAGTAGATACTACTGCCCAATTGGTCATCTGCAAATGAATCGTCTGCCTTTCAATGATCAAAGGTGTTTTATTTATTGGCCTCATTGGATGGAAGATCTATAGCTACGGATTTTGCTCCTTTTTTTGGTAGTGGAAATATACTCACCGTTCTCCATAATGTCTTACATCCATTTTTGGTCTAGTCCTTCTAATTCGCTTATGTACTATGAATTTTGTAGGTATATTGGACCAATCTTCACACTCTTTTGGACTGTATTTTTTGATTGTATTTGTGGACTGCGTCCCAAGTACATTTTGTATAGCTTGATTATAGTTGTTTCTACAGACTGGACATGATAGATGTAATGCAGGTTTTGGAGAAAATAGGAGAGCAAACTTGGAAGATCTAGGCAGGTGAGTTTCCATGGGAACTATGGCTCCTTCAGTTGGTTTTTAATATTGTTCTGGCATTCTAGCACTGCTCAGTGAATTTGCAGCGCTGCCTAGATCTGCTGCCAAACTTGTGTGGCGTAAGATTCCTTTTAGATACATTATCAAGTTAGCTTTTATCTTGTTTATTTCATGCAGTATTGGGACTGAGCTTACACTAGGTGTCCTGCATTAGCTGATAGATTGTGTTTATGCTTCACAGGTATCCATATGGTCATGAGGAACTTGTTGGTGGAAAACTTGAGCTTCGTAAGGCAAGTATTATGCCTTTCTCTAATCAATTTTGACCGTCTATTTTCATGCTATTGATAGGAAGCTTAGGATCACAGCTTATCCCACTCCATGGATATGTAGGACCATCCAATCGTTGTATTGCATAGTAGCAGAGGAAGGGTGGACTGGACCTGATGGAGGGTCCAGACTGTCTGGTTTTTCTTTCTTTGCAAATTTCTTTCACAATAATGTTTTCATTATCTTTCAACTGAAAAAAGAAAAGAAAAAAGAAAATGAAGAAGTGGATGTAGAACAAATGAAAGCAGAAATTTGAATCACCTCAAGTCTATCTATGACAACCTTTATTGTTCTTCTCACAGGAAAATTAATGTTGTAGTATGCAATTCTCTGAATTATTTCTCTCTAAAAACCAACAGTTTTCTTCGAATGGGGGCTTTCAACATGCAAAAAGCAAAGGATATGTATTTAAAGATGCTGAAGTGGCATAGTGACTTCAACGTTGATACAATTGAAAAGGTGTGCCCCATACCAAGCTCTACAATGATTTCTACACAAATGAGAGGTTCTAATGAAATTTCAGTTTGAAAATGTACATTACCTTATCCTTCTCGTCTATCATGTTGTATTAAAGCTTCGAGGTGACTCTAGTAGCTTGGATCTTGCACACGTCCATGTTGGCACATGTGGCGGTAGCTTGGTGGGCTGGGCTAACACGCATGTGGATTAACAGAAAAAAAAAAAAAAAAAAAAGAGTAAAAGAACTCACATTACATATGTCAAAAAACAAATATTTTGTATACAAGACTAACTGCATTTAATGCAGAACTGAATTCAATTGGAATGGAGAGTGACAAAATTTAATGACTTTTCCCAGAACCGATATTCTGCTGGTCAAGCTATTTGACACTCTAGCCACATTTCACACTTGATATACAGGCATTTAGAAATGGTGCACGTGGGATCAAACCACTATATCTAAATTATACCCCACATTTTAGACTGGTCCTTCTGTAGCCATTTTGCTTCGAAGCTTGATTTTAAAGTTTACCTGTTTGTTAATGATTGGGAATGCCTATTGAGTAGTTAACAAGGGCCCTCTATTTTCTGAAAATTACCATGTCCAATAACTTGTTGCATATGCATCAGCACAGCTATTCAGATTTTGGAACAAAACCTTATTTATCTGTTATTCTTGTACCAATTACTGTTTTATGGAGAATGATCACATGGAGTTTTCCACAGTCGTTGAGTTGAACAAAAGTGGCAATCTCCTGGTCTGTGTATGCCATCCAACCCGTCCATTCAGTGTGCCTCCAAAAGTTGTGGGGGTTCCCAAAAATCAGGCCGTTCCAATCATCAGTTAGGTCACACCATAGGCATCAGATGAATTGGAAACCTATTATAGAAACGGCCAGATCTGCATTGAGGCCCAGTGTGTGTATGGAATCCAACCCGAGCATCAGGAGGACCAACCATGATGATCGGACACCCCAAAAATGAGACCAATCCGACCATCATCTGCAGTATCCCACCTGTCTGTTTCTGTCCATGTTACATTGTCTATTCATTATTTAGCAAATACAAAATCAGGGCCTTTCAATACTCTACTTGCTTAATCAAAGAATTATGGACTGCTTGTGTGTAGGTTGCCATCCATTGTGTGGAGCCTTAAAAAAAAAGGTCCTCGAGTACCATATTGATTTCATCACGCATTATTGGGTTGGTTCCAAACATTCAATTATGAGGCTGTACATCTAGAGCTTTATTCTTTATTCTTCATCTTCTTCTTCTGGATGTTTCTGTCTTCTCATGTATTCTACAATGTTCTTGAATTCTACTAGAACAAATTGCTCTTTGCAGAAATAGAGTATATGCAGCAGTGGGTAACTATAATTTCTCACATCTATTCTTACATTACAACATTGGTTGGCCCCACTTCTTATCATTCAACGTAGCTTAGCAATGAGTTTGATACCATCAGAGATGCATACCATGACATCAGTATTAATGTTATGTAATTTGTAGCGTTCTTGTAGTTTCGATGCCATTCATTTGCTAATAGTACGTTCAGTATACTAAATATCATGAATTTTATGATATTTGGGTTCAACCAAATGCACCCCAAAATAGAAATTTGTTTCATGATTTTATTATTTCTCATCTTACTATGCAGGAGATTGACTTGCAAAATGATAATAGTATCTCCAACTAAGGTACCTATTTCTCTCTACATGTACAAGACATCTCTATTGTACATGTAGCACTAGTGTATGTTTATCAGGATTATTATTTTAATTTGGGCATAACACATGGATGGGCCAATTGAAAAAAAAAAAACAATCATGGAGAACAGACTGCGGCAGCCATCCAATGAGTTGCTTAAAAAGGAATGGCCTGCTCAAAAATAGATTAATGGTCCACATTCAGCAGCAGAAGTCAAGTCAAATCAGCAGTCAGAACTGTGGATCACATGGACATTCAGCTAGAGGATGGCTTGTCTACATGGAAGAAACAAAAAGAAATAAAAACTATCCGCGCGCACTAACTACGTAAGTTCACTTTTCTCAGCCTTAGGCATTCATGCGGTTTTAAACATGAGCATTCTATTGTTTCTGGTTGTTCTGCTCAGACATTGAGTTTCCATCTAAATGCAGGCCAACAAAAAGATAGCTGTTTTGAAATAGTTTCAGAAGGCACAACGGCTTGCAGCTGAGAGGGAAACAATGTATGCCCCTTTTGTTCCCCAAGCAGTTCTTCCTTCCAGGTAAATTGGACAGTGTAGCATGTTCTACAGTTCTACCTGTTTAGATTTGGAGATATTTTCCTTGTTTATCATTTGTAGCATCCCCAATCACTGCCCAAGAAGGGGATAGCGCGGCTTCTTTGGAACTAAGAGGAACAACGGGATACTTGGATCCAGATTAAGTTTGAATTCTCTTTCATTAGCTCTATATATCATTTCTTGAACTGTTGTCTGAATTGCTTGGGTTGTTGCATTGAAGGTATTTTCCACTCAGCAGCTATCTGCCAAATGTGTTATATGAAGCTCGATCGATGGGTCGAATGAGTATGGATTCAAATTATAAATTTATCCTTCTAGCTTCTGGAAAAATCATGAACCATCCTTTGTTTTTATGGTACAAACCCAGTTCTTCAGAAATTAGACCTTACTATGGCATGTTATATGAAGCTCGATTGATGGGTCGGGTGGCTCCAAAATTTGGTAGTCTAAAACATTCATATGGTGGGCCAATCGTTGGATGGGCTAGTGATAGTTCTTACTATGTGTTTGGTGGATTGCGAATGCAAAATTATAGGCAATGGTCTGCATTAATGGGGGCCCATCTGACTCTCAGGATCATCTAATGAGGAAGATTCTTGGCATACTCCCATTCATTATGGGGTTGAGTGCATGAATGGGTTGGTTCACCCAAAAGTGGGCGACACATGTAGAACTTGTTGGTCTGAGCGAATTGCTCGATTGAGCATTTCATATTTCCTCTAGCTCTATCTACATTCATCACATTCTTTTGATAGGTGAGGTTGAACACCTCACCCTCTCTTTTGGTTCACTTGACATATTGGTTAGCTTGCGCAAAATCTACACACACACACACACACACATACATATCTGCACGTTATGAATTTTCAGTATTCCGTAGCGAAATCTTGTCAGTGAAGAAGCTGTATATGACTGTCTAGAAGTGGAACTATTGGATTGATCCCTAGCATGAGGAAACAGAAGCATGGTGTTTGCCGCATACTTCGCTTTTCTTTTGTTATTTCTTCCTTTTTCATCCGGTGATGAAATGGGCTACCCGCCTAACATAGAACAAAGGTGTGAACTGAAATTTGCAGCATTACATTACTAGTATTTTGTTGTTTATCAGAGACTGCTCTTGTTTTTTGGTAGATTTTCAAGGACTGCTCTTTGAATTCTAGGTTCTTCTTATTATTAGTGCTGCTGTAGTTGTTAGTGGATGAAATTTCCCACCCTCCGGTGTGATAGATACACCATTTCTTTTCTACATTTAGTGATGCAGCTATGCATGATGGATGTCATTGTATGCTGAATGTGGAATTCATGTGTGATTCTATTAGAGGCATCTTACAGAACATTCAGTGGTTATTGTGTGGTTGAGAACTTGTGATTCTATGGCCAGTGTAAAGATTGGCCTGTTTTATGGTTGGGCTCACTAATGGTATGATCGCTACTAGTATTAATGTGCACGTCCGATAGTCCCAATTACACGATTCTTGCGTCGGCCCCCAATCACACGGTTCTTGTTGAAAGATGAACAGGGTGCTTGGAAAAGCACCTTCATAGAGAGCTCAGAAATAAGAATGTTCAGGAAACAAAAAAAAAAATTCGTTCCAAAAATATGACTGTTGGCACTAGAACGGTTTAAAACCGTTCCTAAAACTCCGTCTCTGAAATTTGAAACGGTACCCAAAACGGTTCTGAACCGTTCCTATTTTTCTGCGACGCCTCATTTAGGAACGGTTTTAAACCGTTCTTGAAGCATTTAGGAACGGTTTAAAACCGTTCCTAAACGACGATTTTGGTGTAGTCCTACTGAATAGCCCGCCAAGTCAACCCATCGAGTCAGCTCTCCTAATCAACTCACCTATTCAGACCACTCAATCAACTTACATTGTCAAACTATGCCCATGATTTATTTATGGCCAAACCCACTTTCAAAGCCCAATCAAAGTACAAAGGGAAACAACAAAGCAGCCACATTTGGCTAGAGCTCCTCACGTGGGAGAGAGCTCACCTACCAAAATTGAAGAGGCCGCTCGTCCATGTGGTTCGGTCCATACTTCGGCGAGTTGTTCATCCGTGTGCCACTAGTTTTTTTTCTCAAGCTTTAAGCATGTGGAAAAATTAAATTATTCCGATACCCTTGTCTTGTACTAAAATTACACCTTATGCCATCCAATCCAAGTTATGTTATTTTGCTACATGGAAAGCTCGATTCTTAGCCATCCAAAACATTTTTAACCTCAAGCTTTACAAGAATTACATGAAGTCTCCTGAGCTCCTAAGATTTCGATATGAGCCACTTAACCCAATCCTTGCAACACTATTCTCCATCCAGCCTTTTAACTTCAATCTACTTCACCTAAATTTTAGCATTAGAACTGTGCAACACCTACTCACTTCTTAACCCATTGCTCATCAATTCTATCATTTTTACATAACATTGCATCTTGCGCTCGGTCAATATAAATGTATGCTCAGTAGCTTTGGCAAGTGTAGTAGTTGGGGGTGAGTTATCTAGCTTGAATCTTAGCCTGTTATAAGTTTTGCATTTAACACGTCATTCCCTAGAAACATTTGCATATGCACCCCCACACTTACACTATAGTGGGATTTCACTTAGGCAAGAATAAAGACCCATTAGATGGCAGGCTAATATTTAGTCATAGGTCTAAAAATTAGGCACATCCGCGGTTCCGGCGAGCTACACAAGGGAAACAGTTCAAGGGTGACCTTTTCCTCGTATACTCTTTTCAATCATGTGGCCCACTGGAAATATAAACGAGGCTGATTTTAGGACGATGGAGCTAGCAGGGTGTGACACACTTGATGGACGGCATGGATTTCACATCAACACGTCGACTGCTTTTCCAAAAAACCATGGAAAGTAACTCCCCTCCCTTGTCATGCGTGAGATCGATGCATGTAAAATAGCCATCCTCGGCAGTCCCGCCGTCTATTTTTTTCAGGAGGCCCACCTCAATGCGTACGGGAGATCCACCCTAACCATTTGTACGGTTTAAATCATCAGAGAGAAGAACATGATGTATCATATCAAGGTAGCTTTCTTGCTTTGATGCTAAAAAGACGTGATTCCTAACAACTCTTGGAAGACAAAAAGCAAAGGGTGAGGGAAGACGCATGGTATAAAGGACAACCGGGAAAAAGTCAAAGCATATGGTGCGGAAGAGGCATGGTATAAAGAGAAAAAAAAATAGATATATTATAACACTCTACCAAAAGAAAAAGCATCACAGAGACCGAATTCTCATGGCCTAGACAGGAAGCCGATCGATTGCGTGAGAACTCAGTGGTGTGTTTACATCACCAAGTTCTGTGGGCCCATCATGATTTAAGTGTTATATCCACACCGTCCAACAATTTTGTGAGATCATTTTAGGGCTAAAATGAGACAGATTGAAAGCTCAAGTGGACCACACCACACAATGATTCCATCATTGAAAACTTCCTAGAGCCCACATGATGTTTATTTACCTTCCAACCTGTTGATAAGTTCACACAGACCTGAAAACAAATATCAAGCAACTCCAAGAAATTCATGCTCACGCAACTCCAACCATTGAAGACATTGGCAGGAATCAAGCAATCATTTTATAAAACTATTTCAAAATTTCATGTCCTTTCCCCATCAATGATACTAGAATATGATCTCTATATTCTTCTCTTTTGAATACGGACAGTTATATTTCATTTGTTTTGCCATCTGTTTGGAGGCCACAAGTAGACGGTTGGGATAAAGTGTAGTAAGGGTTTTTTTCAAAATCTGAGGTGGATAATCCTCAATAAAAGTCCACCAGATGGAGGGTGCAGATTCATCAACTGAACAACAACTTGAACCAATGAGTGGCAATGAACCATGGCTAGTTTGTCGCATGACCAGTCAAGTTGGCCTCTATAAGTAGAGAGACATGGTGCAGCATGAACTCAAGAGAAGGAAAGCTCTGATCTTAATTTCTTTCTTGTGAGAGAAAAAAACAAAAAGAGTGAGAAAACATGGCCTTTGTTGAGTCCACGCGCGTTGTCGAGCTCCTCAAAAAACTCACTCACCCTCTCATTCAAGAATCCATTTTATTATGTGGGGTTCGCAATCAAGTTGAATGTCTCGACACTGAATTTAGGAGGATGGGATGCTTCTTGAAAGATGCATATGCCAAACAAGAAGGAGATGAAAGAGTGAAGAACTGAGTGAGGGAGGTGAGAGATGTTGCATATGATGCTGAGGACGTCATCGACACCTTTCTCTTCAAGATAGCAACCTCAAGGGGAAGTGGATTTCTGGGCTGCATTAAAAGGTACGCTTTCATGTTCACTGAGTTGATAGCTCACCATGAGGTGGGGTCAAAGATCGAACGGTTAAAGATTAAAATCCGTGTGATCTCCGAAAGTAGGTTAACATACGGAATCGAAAATTTAGGCCAGCTAGCAGGGACAAGCTCTGCCGGTCAAAGCCTCCAAGAATGGAGGCTCACTTCTCCTAATGTTCAAGAACCAGATTTTGTTGGTTTTGATAATACTTTAAATGCATTGGTAACGCAGTTGATCAATGAAGGAGAGCGGCGACGTTGTGTTGTTTATGTAGTGGGAATGGGTGGTCTCGGTAAGACTACATACTCTTACAAGGAAAGTTTATAACAATGATAGTGTTAAAAATTATTTCCATACTCATTTATGGGTGTCTGTATCACAAGAATATGGTGTGATAGATCTTTTGCAGGCCATTATAAGACATTGGAGGGTTCCCAATATTGGTGATCCAACGAAGAAATTGGATGTCGTTGAGCCGAGGGACAAGATTTCTAAGTATCTGAATGACATGAGATACTTGGTGGTCTTGGATGATATATGGACAATGGAAGCATGGGATGCTTTGAAGGATGCATTTCCTGACATGAATAATGGAAGTAGGGTTCTGCTCACCACAAGAAACGAAAACGTAGCTCTACATGCAGATTCACGAAGCCGGCCTTATGAACTGCCATTCTTGAACAATGAAGAGAGTTGAAAATTATTTTGTAAGAAAACATTCCCAAGATGAGATGGTGGTTTCCCCCAAGATTTGAAGAAGTTGGGAAGAGAGATTGTGGAAAAATGTCATGGTCTACCTCTTGCGATTGTCGTCATTGGAGGGCTCTTATCAAGGAAAGAGCCAAGTGAGTGGGAGAATGTACGCAAGAGCATCAGCTGGCAGTTTCTCGAGGGGGAAGTTAAAATCTCCCACATATTATCTTTGAGCTATAAAGATATGCCCTATTACCTAAAATCATGTTTTCTCTACCTGGGCATGTTTCCAAAGGACTGCAAGTTCCACACCAAGGAATTGATTCGGCAATGGGCCGCTGAAGGGTTTCTTGAAGAGAGAGGGGAAGAAACATTGGAGGAGGTTGGAGAAGATTGTCTCAAGGAGCTGACTTAGAGAAGTATGGTTCAAGTTGCAAGAAGAAGTTCAAGCAGGGGTATTAAAAGTTGTCGTATCCACGATCTTATGCGGGATCTCTCCATATCAGAAGCTAAGAAAGGTAAATTTCTCCAAGTTCACAACTATCATTTTGCACCTACAGCACGTAGGCTTGCAATTTACCATGAAGACTTAAAGTTGCTTAGGTCGTACCACTCGACACCTTCATTCTTTGTTGATCTACCCCCAATTCGGTGGGTGGATTGAGAAGGAAGAAATGAAGTTTTTCTACATAAGGTTTAAGTTGCTTAGGGTGTTATGCCTACACAGTGCACACATATAAAAACTACTTAGGGAATTAGGTGAACTAATTCACTTGAGATATCTCAGCTGTCTAACTTCTTCAAACCTCCCATCCTTGATAGGCAATCTTCCCAATTTACAAACTCTATTTATAGTCTAATTCTCATAACATCAAAGTACCAAGTGCAATCCTGAAGATACAACAGTTAAGACATCTTCATATGAAGAAAAGTGAGCGGAATGATTCTTTTTGGGGAGTGATAGACGGGTATCCAAGGGTTGAGGGGTTAAGTAACCTCCAGACTCTATCATATGTAAAGGGTGGGAAATGGATGGAGGGTTTCTTGGGAAACCTCACCAATCTTAGAAAAATTAGGTGTATGGTTACTTACAAGAAGGGGTGCTAAGGTATTCTTTGATGCAATTGTAAAATTGCACTGTATCGAGTCTCTTTTAGTTGTGGCACAAGGCCAAAATTTCGAAATGCTAGAGTCGTTGGTACCTCCTCGTTCAAATCTTCTCAAGTTAAACAAGTTTCGTTTGGGAGGAAAATTAGACAAGTTACCTGAATTCCCAACAAACCTCACCATGCTTACCTTGGAATACTGCTGTTTAAAGCAAGACCCAATGGCCATGTTGGAGAAGCTGGAAAACCTTAGCGTTCTCGTATTGAATGAGAATTCATATGAGGGAACGGAGATGGCTTGCTCTGCACAAAGGTTTCCTCGGCTCGAATCCTTATATCTTCAAAAGTTAAATAAATTAGAGGAGTGGAGAGTGGAGGAAGGAGCTATGCCAAGTCTTGTACATTTACGAATCCATGATTGCCCACAATTGAAGAAGCTTCCAGAAGGACTAAAATACGTGACTACCCTCAACAAATTGGAGTTGCAGCACATGCCCTATCAATTCAAACTAAGGCTTCGAGAAGGCAGGGGAGAGGATTGGCATAAGATTCGGCACATACGCTACATCCACAAAAGCAGTGACCAAGAACGTGCATATATAGTTGCAATGTGAGACTTCTTTCCTCTCTTCATTTAAAAAATAAAAATAAAATATTCTTACGTAATTTATTCTTTTAAATGCTTTAACTTCTTGCTATGAAAATCTCTACTGTTAGCCTCTCTCTGTCTTTTATAGTTTGTATCCATACATTATCAGGAAGAAAATATTTTGTAATTTTTTAGAGTGCTATATTGTTTTTTATATTGAAATCTTCATCTTAATTGTTTCAAGAAATGCGTCAACTGGGAGCTTTTCTGGATGAAACCATGCTCAAGGTCCTCTGGTTTGACATTCGTCAATGGTTGGATGAAACCACTGTATCATCCATCTAATTAACCCGACTCTTCTTCGGTGGGCCATTGTATAAATTCACATTTAATTGACCTGACACTTCTTTGGTGGGCCATTGTATAAATTCACATTGATTTCGCAATTTTAACTCTTAGATCAGCGACTTGTCCCAGTTAAATGTGAACTATGGACCATTTTCTGTTGAAGGCCTTTGATCTGACATCATCTTATCAGTTTGATTTTTGAACAATGGTTGTTCAGCAAGGCACCTCCTTGTGAAGAGACTGCAAAAATCAAGGTTGGCAGTTAACAAGGTGGACCATACAGTGTATTTTCAATTGGCATAGATGGAAATTTTATTTAAATTGCCCATAATTTTTTGTGCAAGACCACCTTATGAGTGGGCTTCTCTGATTTTTTTTTTTTTTTTTTGCATATGCTCATCTTCTACATCATCTTTTGCTTTATAATACATGTGTTCCTTTTAACAGCAATACTCTTTAAAATAAAAAATAAAAAAATTCAGGGAGAACATTGATGAGGCAAGAGGTTTGATTTTGTCGAGGAGTTCATACTTTCAATTCAATATTGAAGGAATATGGTGATTTCCTATCCAAGACCAACATTCATTTGCATTTTTAGTATTTGCATTTTTAGTATGTCTGCGCAGTTTTACAAGTACTCATTCTATTTGAATTTTACCCAATCAGAAGTTCCTGGTCTTTTGGCCTTTTCCACAACCGTTGCTGTTTTTTTCCGCTTAACTGTTTATTTGAGGAACATCGATTGGTAGATTAGGAACTCTCAATCCGATGGCATCCTCCATTCACACTAATATCCATCCAATTTATAGCGTGGATTATCACCAACTCCATTTGATAGAAATGATTGCCTCATAATAGTTTTCACATTATGTAATTTATATATTGCTGATGAGTTGATTTAGTATGAATAGTTACACATAATTTTCAAGCTTTAACTAGAAATTTGATTTGTATTTTCTAGATTTTATTGTCGATGCTACTTGGTGTGTTTGAGGAAATTGATGAGAGATTTTACACATATACATGACCAAGTATCTCATTAGGTGGGGGCCACTATATAGCTTTTCTTGTGCAAAATTCAAGACATTTGCTCGCCTTATGTGCCATGATGAAGCATAAGTTGTGAATGAACTTTCCTATACCTAAATGTGTGTGGAGCATTGCCTAACCAAATGCAGTCACATTCACCAATGTAGCATAAGGCTGTGGGATAAAAGCTTTCTATAAAGTGAGTAATTTTTTTTAGAACTTTAGCTTAAAAATCAAGTGTTTTCTTCCTCAAGTGGACCACTGTGTATGAAAGGAATGGGTGTTTAAAAAGAGCTATATTAGCCATTCATTTCTTTTGTATATTGCCATGACTTTGGAGTGAAAAGCCTGATTATTGTTCTCAGCTCATCTAATGAAAATTGGGATCCCAAAGACATGTTTCATATTGGCATGTGCGGTTGCATGTGGAAGGTCATGATTCTACACACTTGTGGGCTTAACCTCTGTTTTATGATTACTTCATATGGTTTTTGACTAGTTTGTTCTTGAGCTGAATTTATTTTTCCTTGTCCTTTGTGAGAATATATTATGGAAGCATATCTGCTGCTCCCGGAATTCAAACACTTGACTTTTCGCTGTGATAGCATGTTAAACAACTAGTTTCTCTAAAAGTTCAAGTCATTAAAGTATGGTGTATCAATGTATATCAAGGGACTTTAACAATTAAGATCTTCGATTTATAAGATTTTTTGAGCATCTTCCATCGATGGCAAAGCCTATTAAATCAAAGTTTTGATCTCAGAACTATTGGCTCTATTTATAAAACGTATCAAGACACTTAGATCGAATCCATTCGGAACTTCTTGTTTTATCCATGATTAGTTTTTAAAGTTAAGTATATACTTCAACTTTTTTCATTGATTTAACCAACTAAATTCTAGTATATAACATTGAGAAATTTCATTTTCGACATTTTTATCACAGCAGAGACTGCCATGATGTGCGCATGCAAAGTGAGTAGTTGGAATGACGAATGGTGGAATGGCGACTAGATGGTGATAAAATGTTGAGATGATATTTTCTAATTGTAACTTGAGGATAGATCTTGATATGGAACTATTCAGTGTATGTTCTGTACTTCAATTCCTACAAAAAGTTTATTAATGTTTGATTTATTCTACATATAAATTGTTTGCCTGTAATATCTTAGTTTAAAAATTTTGAAATAGGAAGCAATTTCTTTATAGAGCAGGTGCAGGAGGGCTTCCACGGCTTTTCCTTATTTCTTGGTAATTTGGAGGCTTTCCATCAACTACACAGCATCTCAGATTTGAGGTTTTATACACACATGAGGTTTCAGATCGAGTCGACTCAATACCAAGCTAGATTTAGGATCGAGCCAAGTTGAGTTACTGGGTGACCTGAACTGATCAACTCGGTTTGAGTTCGGATTAAACGAAGTCTACTCGGTTTGGATCGACGGTCTAGATCGACTCACCTACTCAACTCAGGTATGAACGATTCGGACTAGTCAAGTTTGCCGAATCAAGTCATCTCATCCCCAGCTTCACCAGAATCCTATATGACATCTGTTGTACGCAGGAGAACAACACACAAGTATAGGGGTGGCTATGGGCCGGTTTGGGCTTGGTCAGATTAGCCCACGCTTGGGACCTATGGCCCAAGCTAGGACAAATTAGCTGGGCCTGGTCAGACACAACCCAATGCCCATATATCAGTTGTGCAGGGCATCAGAGCTCTGCACAAGGTGGTAGACTCACTGGAGTTTCAACACCGGGTCAAGGGTTCGAGTACCCACCAGTGGTGAAATCCCACGGCATGCGTGTGTGCGTGTGTAAAAAAAAAAAAAAAAAAAAGTGCGCCCTGCAACGAAGACCACCTGTTGAAAAAAAAAAAAAAAAAAAAAAAAATCACTTCTGATGGGTCTCACTTACAAGACTAATACATGGTAGGCAGGGCAGTCGATCTAGACTGTGGATCTTACGATTTTTATCTGTGCATGCACTAACATTGAAAATCATATCCAAAGTTTAATCTAACCATATTCCTACCGTGGACTGGTCGCTTTAAAGTGGATGAGTGGGAAAGATGGCTGGATGATTGAAAACTTCCATCTTGCTGGAGCTATTGTGGATGGGCCACAGTGGTGTCGACCCACCCTCTGCCATATGGCACCACCATAAACCGCACCATTTTGAAATAGTGGTGACCCATCTTCCTCCTGGACCATCCATGCTGTGGGGCACTTCTTCGGACGGAATTATATCTCAAAAATCTGAGATCTCGATACCTGTCGGTGCTGAAAAACCTATGTGACTCCTGTTTTATTTACATCGTACATTTATTTTTGAAAGATCATTTTAAAGTATTATCCAAAAAAGGAAGCATATTAAAATATCAGGTGGACCACATAGATGGAAACTATGGTGATTGGCTATTAAAAACTTCTAGTAGGCCACAAAAGTTTTGGATACTTTATATATTCAGATCTCTGTGACATTGTCAACAGGTTGGATGGCAAAAAAAAAAAAAAATCCGGTTGCCCCAAGAAGCTTTTAATGGTGGTAATTCAATCACCAATATTTCCTTCAATGTGGTCCTTCTAAGATTTATATCTGCTTCATTTTTTGAATCATGCCTTAAAATGATCTGTCAAAACTAATGGATGGTGTGGATGTGAGGCACATACATTGCGGTGTGCCCCACAGATATAGGGATGAACTGTCCTCGGTATTACATCTGATGGCTCTCATCTCTGCATGTTCTACGCGGAGACCCACATCCAATGTTTAATCCTACCATAGATTGGTGGGTTTAAAATAGATGAGTAGGAAAGACGGTTGGATGATCCAAAACTTCCATCTGGGGGAAGCCAATGTGGTGGACCACTGGTACCACCATAAGACACAACTCAACGATTTGAACGGTCCCAATTATATTCAACTATGCAAATTCGGTGGATGAAACCACCATCTTTAAAATGGTGGTGAGTTGCCATATGGTCTAGCCTACAAACAATATTCAGATCTCGGAATCCAGTACTTAAAAAACGGTTTTTACACATGGGATTTCGAAATTCGGTACCCTACCTGTGTATATTTATTTCTTATTTAATTTTAATTTACAAGTTTCAAAGCAAGTGCTATATCCAAGCGGACGCGGACTAGATACCGAGAGGGTGAGTAGCTAGACGGGGTCACCAAGTTCTGTGGTCCCCGCTATGATGTATGTGTTGTATCTACACCGTCCATCATTTTTGAGATATCATTTTGGGGCATGTGCCAAAGAATGAGGCATATAAAAAGCTTAGTAGACCCACTACAGAAAACAGTGGGGAGAGTTAAAAAAGACATGAAATAAGGGAAACTATCCTAAGGTCCACCATAATGTTTATTTGAAATCCAACCTGTTCAAAAGTTAAAAAAGACATGAAATCAGGGAAAGCACAAATATCAGCTTGATCTAAAACTTTTGTAGCGTTTAGAAGTTTTTAATGGTGGTCGTCATTATCCCCACTGTTTTCCGTGCTGGGGTCCACTGAAGCTTTGGATTTAACTCATTCTTTGGATATTACCCTAAAATGATCTCTCCAAATAGATGGAAGGTGCAGATACAAAACATACATCATGGTCGGGCCCACGGAACTTGGTGACGTCACTTCATTAGAGACTCGCGCTACTCAACGGTACCTGATCCGCGCCCTATGCAAGCCATGTGAATGCATGTGAAACCATAGTGGTTTTAAACGGTCTAATCAAAGTTACAAGTGGTTGTCTCACACCCTTATACAAAACAAAATAATAATAATCAATGAATAAAGATCAGCTGAGATGATATTTTTCGAGAGCCATTCATTTATTATTATTATTTTTGTGTTTTTTTTTTTTTATAGCTTAATGTCTGTGAACAAGAGGACAGAAAATTATATTAAATGTTTACCGCACATCCCGCCCAAGACAAGCACGTGGTAGGTGGGGGCAGTATATCGAGATCGTATATATGATGGTATCATGTTCTAACGTTGAAAATCACATCCAATGTTTAATTCTACCATAGATTGATACCTTTAAAATGGAGGAGTAGGAAAGTGGCGTATATTAAGGCGAAATTTACCACTGTACGACCCATTAATGGCCAGTATACCCGATGAAGCCCACCTCATTTTACCTGACCAGAATAAGCCCCAGCTGTACGGACGAGACGCCTTTTCAAAGGTCGAAAATGCTTACAATAGGTCCTGAAAAGTTTTTAATGATGGGTGTTTAGTCATCACTGTTTCTTGTGGCCTCGTTGGCCTGAGAATTTGATCTGGATAATTTTTGAGACCGTGAGCTAAAATGGGCCAAAAATTAAAAGTGGGCACATCATTCATGCATCTTCGTACCATTTTAAGATTATGAATTCAAAATTGAAGTATATCGAAAGCCGGAAGGAAGTAGATCACGATAGCAGAAACCGTGGGAATTGAAAATGTACCATTGAAAACTTTCTCAGGGGTTTTAGAAGTTTTCAATTGAGCTGATATTTATATTTTCCCTTCATCCATGTCTCTGTAACCTAATGAACAGGCTGGATAGGATATAAACATAGCTGTGGGCCATGAGAAGGTTTCAACGTTGGATAGCATGTAAACATAGCTGTGGGCCGTGGGAAGGTTTCAACTCTGGATGGTCATTATCCCCATTGTCTTCTCTTATGTGATCCACTTGAACCATGGATAAGCTTTAATTCTAGGGGTCGTTTGGCACTAGGGATTTGGGAGGATTTGGGGAGATTTGGGGGAGTTCAAATCCCTTGATGTTTGGGTATTTCAAATCCCCCTCAATAAGGAGTTTGAAATTCACGGTGAGAGCTTGGATTAAGTCTAAAATCCTTCCAAGACTTGCATTTGGGCACATGGCCCACTAATGATATGCAAAAACAATTAGATTATCAATTGCATAAGTATAAATTACTTTAATAAGATGATCAGTACCGTCCAAACATTGTCCATATAAATCAATGGTTAAAATCGTTGGTTAGTCACTCGGACATGATTTTATACTTGTGGCCCATCGGAAACTTAGAATTTTATCATTTTCGGACAAAACATATATTTGAGATGGCTTATTACAACTATTATGTAAAACATTAAATTAGAGAAATTAAAGTTGATTTAGTAATTAAATTAAAGCTACTGTAAATATACCATGCAATGAATTCCAGCCCTTATCAGGCGGTATTAATAATCCAATCAACAGCAATAAATTCATGCTCTCGATCGCATCTCCAACCATTAATGACAGTGGGGGAATTGAGCCAGCATCTTTTACTATCTAAAATTTCACATGTGCGTGACTATGGAGGATCATCGTCGGTAAAGTCCACATAATATTGACGGTCCAGATTCATCAACTGAACAACAACGTCGACCATTGAGCAGCAACGAACCATGATTGTTTTGTCTCGTGACCGGTCAAGTTGGCCTCTGTAAATAAAGAGACATGCAACTTGAAGTGAAGAGAAACAAAGCTTTTATCTGAATTCGTTTCTTGTGAGAGAAAAAAGAGTGAGGAAAGATGTCGATTGTCGAGTCCATTGTCAAGATCCTTCTCCCAAAACTCGCTGACCCAATCCTTCAAGAAGCCATTTTCTTATATGGCGTTGGAGATGAAGTCGAATGGCTCGAGGCGGAATTTAAACGGATGCTATGCTTCTTGATAGACGCAGACGCAAAACAAGAAGGAGATGAAAGAGTGAAGAACTGGGTGGGGGATGTGAGAGATGTTGCATACGGTGCTGAGGACGTCATCGACACCTTTCTCATCAAGGTAGCACCCTTGATGCGAAGAGGATTTGTGGGCCGTATTAGAAGGTACGCTTTCATCTTCAATGAGTTGATAGCTCGCCATAAGGTGGGCTTAGAGATCGAATCGATAAAGAATAAAATCCGTACCATCTCCGAAAGTAGGTCGACTTACGGAATTGAAAATATAGGCCAGGGAGCAGGGACGAGCTCCGCCAGTCGAAGCCTCAAGGAATGGAGGCTCACTTCTCCTCTTTCTCAAGAACCAGATTTTGTTGGCTTTGAGAAAGATATGGAGATATTGGTGGCCCGATTGATGGAGGGGGAGTCGCGGCGTTGTGTTGTTTCTGTAGTCGGAATGGGTGGGCTCGGTAAGACCACACTTACCAAGAAAGTTTATAACAACACCCGTGTTAAGTCTCACTTTAAGTCTTGTGAATGGATTTCTATATCACAAGAGTATAGTGTGAGAGATCTTCTGACCAAGATCATAAATTGTTATATGACGCTCTCAGAAGAGGAGCTCAAGAAAGTGCAGAAAATGAACGTCTTTGAGCTGAGGCATCAAATTTCTTTGTATTTGCAAGAGAAGAGATACCTGATGGTATTAGATGATATATGGACAGTGGAAGCATGGGATGATCTCAAGGATGCTTTCCCTGATATGAATAATGGAAGCAGGGTCATGCTCACCACGCGCAACAAAGACGTAGCTTTACATGCAGATGCACAAATCCAGCCCCATGAATTGCGATTTCTAAACAAGGAAGAGAGTCGGGTATTATTTTGTAAGAAAGCATTCCCAGGACGAGATGGCGGTTGCCCTCAGGATTTGGAGCAGTTGGTGAAAATGATTGTAGAAGAATGTCATGGTTTACCTCTTGCGATCGTAGTCATCGGTGGACTCTTGTCAAGGAAAGAAGCATGGGAGTGGGGTAAAGTATACAAAAGCATCAGCTGGCAGTTTGTCCAAGGACAATCTCAAATCTTTAGAATACTATCTTTAAGCTATAAAGATCTGCCCTATTACTTGAAACCATGTTTTCTCTACCTGGGCAATTTTCCAGAGGACTACGAATTCCATGCCAAGAAATTGATTCATATGTGGGCTGCAGAAGGTTTTCTTGAAGAGAGAGGGGAAGAAACTTTGGAGGAGGTTGGAGAAGATTATCTGAAGGAATTGATTCAAAGAAGCATGGTTCAAGTCACAGAAAGAAGTTCAAGCCGAGGTATTAAAAAGTGTCGCATCCATGATCTTTTGCGGGATCTCTCCATATCAGAATCTAAGGAAGGTATGTTTCTTCAAGTTCACAGCAGGATCAATGCAAATGCTCATCCTGCATCTAGAGCCCGTCGACTTGCAATTCACCATAACAACTCAAGTGAGTACATTTCCTTAAGCTGTTCCACTCCACACCTTCGTTCTGTGTTAATGTATACCCAAAGGCACCGTGTGTTGCTTCAAAGAGAAGAAGAAAAGATTCTCTACAGAGGCTTTAAGTTGCTCAGGGTGTTGTATATACACGGTGTAAGAATAAAAAAGCTACCGAGAGAAATAGGTGAACTAATCCACTTGAGATACCTCGGCTGTACTAACACTCGGTTAAAAAGTCTCCCATCGTCCATAGGCAATCTTCCCAATTTACAAACTCTATTAGTAGAATCCGATTATGATATAAAAGTACCAAGCACAATCGGGAAGATGCAACAGTTAAGACGTCTTCAACTGAAGAACAACGAAGAATGGTTCCCTGATCATGGGGGAGTGATAGAAGGGCAACCAAGGCTGGAGCGGATAAGTAACCTGCAGACTCTATCAACAGTAACGGCTGGCAAATGGATGGAGGGCTGCTTGGAAAACCTCACCAATCTTAGAAAATTAGGAATAGTTTTAGTAACAACAGCTGATGCTGAGGTATTCAAAGATTCTATTCTCAAATTGGGCTGCCTCCACTCTCTGTTGGTTTCAGTAAGAGATATAAGGTTATTGGTTCCTCGTAATTCACTTCTTGTCAAGTTAAGAAGAAGCGAACAATTCGAACGCCAAGAGTGGTCGCTACCTCCTTTTTCAAATCTTCTCAAATTAAGTAAGTTGTATTTGGGAGGAATGTTAGAGAAGTTACCCGAGTCTGCTCAATTCCCAGTAAACCTCACCAAGCTTACCTTGATATTCTCCGGTTTAAAGCAAGACCCATTGGCGACTTTAGAGAAGCTGGAAAAACTCCGCATTCTCAAATTGCTGTATGCTTCGTATGGGGGAAAGGAAATGGCTTGCTCTTCACAAGGGTTTCCTCAGCTTGAATCCTTACATCTTGAACGCTTGCTTGAATTAGAGGAGTGGAGAGTGGAGGAAGGAGCTATGCCAAGTCTTTTACATTTACGGATAGGTTGGTGCAGCGAATTGAAGAAGCTTCCAGAAGGACTGCAACACGTGACTACCCTCAAGAAATTGGAGTTGCGGAAGATGCCGTCTGAATTAGAGAAAAGGCTTAAAGAAGACAGGGGAGATGGAGAGGGAGAGGGAGAGGATTGGCATAAGATTCGGCACATACCCTCCATCGACATACGCTAGAGTATACCTATGGTGAGACTTAATTTCCCCTCTTCATTTATATTTACGTCTTAATTATACCATTTATTTTTTGAAAATTTATATAGAATTTAGAATCCGGTAACTTTCCAATACATTTCCGTTAGTTTTTTAGTTTATTTTTAACGGCTTCCTTGGTAGCAAATGCGTCGCTGTCTCGAGTACACCCGCACTTAGATGGACGTGGATTAGATACTCACAGGGTCAGTGGCCAAATGGCTACTGAAGTGACGTCACCAAGCTCTGTTGTATCCACACCGTCCAACCATTTGTAGAGATCGTTTTATTGCATGGGAAAAAGAATGAGTTAGATCTAAACTGTGGGAACAGTCACACTCACCGTTGAAACATTTATAGGGTCCACCATGATGTATTTTTGAGATCCAACCTATTCATAAGTTAACATAGAGATAGATGAAGTAAAAACAAAAATATTGGCTTAATCGGGAACTTTTGTGGCCCCTAAGAAGTTTTGAACGGTGGATGTCACTGTCCCCACTGTTTTCTATGGTGGGGTCCATTTGAACTTTATATCTATCTCATTCCTTTTCTCATGCCATAAAACAATTTCTCCAAATTAATGAACGGCATGGATACAACACATGCATCATGATAGGGTCCACATAGCTTGGTGACGTCACTTTAGTAGTGATTTGGCTACTGACCTTGTCAGTATCTAATCTGCGCCCTACTTGTCACTTAGATCTGCTTTATTTTTGTGATTATACCCTTAAAGAGCTGTCAAAATGTATGGAGTATGGCTGTAAATCCCATACATCACCATGGCACCAGTCAAGGATCCACTCACCTCACCTCTTGAAATTCCATTGTCTTAAACTTATATCTCTATGTTTTACCGGCTGCGGGAGGGACGCTGGCCTTGATTTTTTTTACTGGGCCAACATTGATGTGTATGTAAAGTCCACTCCAATCATTAAACATGTAATCCCGCTAGGCTTAGGTAAATTTTTTTTTTTTTTTTTTTTAGGTTGAGTTGTGATTCCAGCGGACTAACTGCTGGGAGAAAACATCCACCCTTATTTTTATCAGGCCACCCATGATGATTTTATGAAATGAAGTTCTAAGTAGATTTCAGGTAAACATCACAGTAAGGCCTACCCGAGCTGCCAACCCATTTGGCTGGCTTGGTACGCCGTGAGAAAGAAGGTAGTGCGATAATTATCATAGATTAACGAAGTAGCTTATTAGAAACCTTTCAAAAATTACCAGAATTTATTAATTATTCAGTTTTTCTTAAATTTCTTTTCTTTTTTACTTAGGTAACTTAGAAAAAATATATAATTGTGTGAATTTTAAATTCTAGTAATATTCTTTTGAGGAATTAAAAACAAACATTTAACTAATATAGAATTTACATTATGGTAACTTTTTCAAAATGGTTTTCAACCAGATTAACCTAACGGTGACTAGAGTAAGTGTGTCCCCCGTTAGACCTGGGGCCCAAAACTCAGCTACATTCCTGATTTGGGTGGTCCATTTGGGTGGACTATATGATTGAATCAGTATACAGGGCTACATTCACCATCCAAACTCTATCCTTTTGTGTGGCCCACCTAAATCACAAATGGCTCAAGATTTTTGGGCATAAGGCCTAAATTTTAGTGTGAGATCTAATGGTTTGAGTAGATTTCACATGATCATCATGGTGGGCTCTCTAATAATCTTTGGTAGATGTTTCCTGTGGTGCGACCCAACTGAATCACAGATCAGTCATAGGTTTTTGCTTTAGTCCTAATGTAGGATTACACATCTAATGGTCAGAGTGGATCTCACATGCCTGAAATTTCATAGACCATCAGTTGAATAATCTCACATTACGTCTAAGATTTAAAAAAATTTAAGATGACATATGATTCAGGTTGGCTACAACAAAGGAAATAATTAGGAGAGAGAAATCCACCCTTGATTTTTACATGGCCCACTAGTCGATAATATGAAATCCACACTAAAATTTACATATGGGCCCAAAAATCAGGCCCATGAAACAGTTTGGAGAGTGAGCGTTGCCTCGCATAATGTTTCTAATTGTGTGATACACCTGAATGAGGGATGTAGCGGAGTTTTGGGCCTTGGGTCTACTCAGAGTGACACACTTGGTGGTTAGGGTAGATTTCAGACAAACATCACAGTAGGTCACTCTTGGTGGTTAGGGTAGATTTCACACAAACATAACAGTAGGGCCCACCTGAACCATTCGTTCCTTGTGCAAAATTCAGGTTGTCTGCTCACCTGAGGTGCCATCATATGCATTAAATGTTGATTGTCTATTTCATTCCCATATGACTGACTCACCAGATTTGTGTCCAACCTGATTCTTAAAACAACCATAACTTGTAGATGATGTTTCCTAAGCCCACTTATGTAGAGCATTGCCTAACCAAATGCAACCACAAGGACCAATGTAGCATAAAGATGTGAGATAAGAGCTTCCATCAAGTGGATCATAATTTTATAACTTCTAGCTTGAAAATGATGTTTTTACCTCCTCAGATGGACCACTATGTACATAACAAAAAGATGTACATAAAGTTGTTCAAAAAGATCTCTAGCTGTAGTAACCATTCATTTCTTTTGTATATATTGTGCCTGACCTCAGGAAAAAAAAAAAGCCTAATTCTGTGCATGGCTCATCTAATGGAAAGTTCAGATCTCAAACACATACTCATGTTGGCATGTGCAGCTGCATATGAATAGTCACAATTCCACACGTGTGTGGGCTTAACTTCTGTTTTATGTTTAGTTCATATGGTTTTTGACTTGTTTAGTACCATATGACTTGTTTTTGACTTGTTTAGTACCATATGACAGATGATGCGCCAGTTTCTGCTGGAGAAGCTGCTGCTCCAGGTGCAGCTTGTGCCATAGAAGAAGAGAAGAAAGAAGAGCCTGCAGAGGAATCAGATGACGGTATGGGCTTTAGTCTCTTTGACTAAGTGTCTTGTTAGATTTTGAGGTTGCAATGCTTGAGTTCTATTTTGATACATTTTAGTTCACTTTCGGTTTCTGTTAGTTTTTATGGGTTGGATTGCAATTTCATTATTAGTAGTTACATTTTGCTGAACATGTGTTTTCTTTTAAGCGGATAGGTTGATGAGTGTGCCAAATCTATGAATACTCTGAATAGAAGAATCTTCTTTTTTAGTTAAAAATAATAATAATAATAAAAAATAATTCCACACGTGCAGCCACATGTGAATGGTCACAATTCCACACGTGTGTGGGCTTAACTTCTGTTTTATGTTTACTTCATATGGTTTTTGACTTGTTTAGTACC
Organism: Magnolia officinalis; assembly: GCA_021015155.1. Taxonomy (NCBI): domain Eukaryota; kingdom Viridiplantae; phylum Streptophyta; class Magnoliopsida; order Magnoliales; family Magnoliaceae; genus Magnolia; species Magnolia officinalis. The sequence goes on along the minus strand of JAJHSJ010000011.1, from coordinate 609,438 downwards.
ATATGACTTGTTTTTGACTTATTTAGTACCATATGATAGATGATGCGCCAGTTTCTGCTGGAGAAGCTGCTGCTCCAGGTGTAGCTTGTGCCGCAGAAGAAGAGAAGAAAGAAGAGCCTGCAGAGGAATCAAATGACGGTATGGGCTTTAGTCTCTTTGACTAAGTGCCTCGTTAGATTTTGAGGTTGCAATGCTTGAGTTCTATTTTGATACATTTTAGTTCACTTTCGGTTTCTGTTAGTTTTTATGGGTTGGATTGCAATTTCATTATTAGTAGTTATATTTTGCTGAACATGTGTTTTCTTTTAAGCGGATAGGTTGATGAGTGTGCCAAATCTTTGAATACTCTGGATAGAAGAATCTTCTTTTTTAGTAAAAAAAAATAATTTCACACGTGTGCGGCCACATGTGAATGGTCACAATTCCACACGTGTGTGGGCTTAACTTCTGTTTTATGTTTACTTCATATGGTTTTTGACTTGTTTAGTACCATATGACTTGTTTTTGACTTGTTTAGTACCATATGACAGATGATGCGCCAATTTCTGCTGGAGAAGCTGCTACTCCAGGTGCAGCTTGTGCCACAGAAGAAGAGAAGAAAGAAGAGCCTGCAGAGGAATCAGATGACGGTATGGGCTTTAGTCTCTTTGACTAAGTGTCTTGTTAGATTTTGAGGTTGCAATGCTTGAGTTCTATTTTGATACATTTTAGTTCACTTTCGGTTTCTGTTAGTTTTTATGGGTTGGATTGCAATTTCATTATTAGTAGTTATATTTTGTTGAACATGTGTTTTCTTTTAAGCGGATAGGTTGCTGAGTGTGCCAAATCTTTGAATACTCTGAATAGAAGAATCTTCTTTTTTAGTAAATAATAATAATAATAATAATAAATAATTCCACATGTGCGGCCACATGTGAATGGTCACAATTCCACACGTGTGTGGGCTTAACTTCTGTTTTATGTTTACTTCATATGGTTTTTGACTTGTTTAGTACCATATGACTTGTTTTTGACTTGTTTAGTACCATATGATAGTTGCTGCGCCAGTTTTTGCTGGAGAAGCTGCTGCTCCAACTGGAGCTTATGCCGTAGAAGAAGAAGAAAGAAGAGCCTGCAGAGGAGCAGATGACGGTGGGCTTTAGTCTCTTTGACTAAGTGCCTTGTTAGATTTTGAGGTTGCAATGCTTGAGTTCTATTTTGATACATTTTAGTTCGCTTTCGGTTTCTGTTAGTTTTTATGGGTTGGATTGCAATTTCATTATTAGTAGTTATATTTTGCTGAACATGTGTTTTCTTTTAAGCGGATAGGTCGATGAGTGTGCCAAATCTTTGAATACTCTGAATAGAAGAATCTTCTTTTTTAGTAAATAAATAAATAAATAAAATAAATAACGTGTATAAATAGAAAACTCATTGAGGAACCAATGTGTTTGGATTTGTTTGCATTCAATCCATGCTTTAAAGCCCATATTGAATGAGTATAGTAATTTGAAATGTGTTTGTGCTAGTAATATTTCTACAACTTCAAAAAGTTCGCTATTTATCATTTACGCAAGCAAATTTAATTGGGAGTTCCTTGCTATTTAACCTTCAACCATCCTTTTCCCATGCAATTAATGTATTATTGTCTTTAACTGATTTTGTAAGAGATTGATCAACAGATGAGTATCTTTAATCTGTAAAATTTTTGGAGCATATTTGGTATATAGCGAGCCTATCAACTTAAAGTTTGGTTCTCAGAACTACTGGCCCTACTTGCAATGCTCATCAAGACACTCCAACTGAATGCTGTAAGAACTCATACTTTCTGTATATCCATGATTAGCTTTTAAAGTTAGGTATATGCTTCAACTTCTTTTATAGATTTAAGCAATTCCAATGGATAACTTTATAGTTTTAATCAGAAATTTCATTTTTAGATATTTTTCTCATTGCAGAGACTACAATGACATATTACATATCTTTTAATATTTTATATATTATGTACTTTAATTTGCACAAACAATTCATTTCATGTTTGATTTACTCTACTATATGTAATGTCTGCCTGTGATATGTTAGTTGAGAATTGAAATAGGAAGCAATATCTCTACGGTGTGGACATAAGGGGGCTTCCATCATTTCTCCTTATTTTCAGTTTTATTTTTAGGTATTATATTCTACATAAAGGATGGAGCTACAGTGAGTTCAAATTTTCTTTTGTTTTGCACAATTACACGTTCCTAGCCATTGTGTCCATGGCCTTCTTTTCATTGGACTAGATTGTTGTCACTTTTTATTTATTTATTATTATTAATTGTCTATCTACGGGAAGTAGTTCAAGGATTAGGGACATCTGGAAGACTAATTGAAAGATAGGCATGTTCTATGGGGCATCCAGATTGGGTGAATCAAATCAACAGTTCAGATCACTGAACTACATGGTCCATTTTTATTTTTTTTGAAACTGCGATCCTAATCATCTAATCACTGGATAGAAAATGGGTGATCCATATCTATCATTCTAGAAAAGTTCCATCATTCTCTAGACCATTCATAATGCATTGTTCATGAAATGCTCCCAAAAAATCACTTTGATCATATGATCTCAACCATTTGATTAAAGGTGAGAAAATGGACAATCCACATTTAGTACACTAGAAAAGACATTACCATTTTATATAATATATGGCCATCTTTCATTGTCCATCTCTCTCAAATAACAAATATATATACATACACTTTGAACAAATGAGTCGAACCATCTGAGAAATAGCTTGAAATTGACTGTCCGTATAATTAATTAGACGGAAAAGAGTCATTGATTTAGGGTACAACATGAGTACTTATCCCTCTCAAAAGTCATGTTTTTGGTCACGTCGTGTTACATTAACACAGATTTCAAAAGAAAAGATTTTTGGCTACAGTAAAACCCACTCCAATCATTCGATACCACACAAAAATTTAGTATCCAGTGGCCCAAACATCAGGGCCAGTAATGATTCTTGTGTGCACACCATTGGAAAAAGTTTGAAGATGAACATTTTCCTTAACTGTTTCCAATTGTTTGGTCCATCTGAATCACAAATGGAGTTGATTTTTTGGTAATGGGCCTAACATAAGATTAAGCACCTGATGGTTGGATGGATTTCAAAAAAAAAAAAAAACCATTAATAGGGTGGAGCCTACCATCAAGTTAACATGACCCTTATTTGGTGGACCTATGTATAAATTCACATTGAATTTACAACTTTATTCGCTTGATCGGTGATTTTTCCTTGTTAAATTTATACAGTGGACTAATTTTTTGTTTGAAGGCCATTGATCAGATGGTCAACATCATCTTACCAGTTTGATTTTTGAACAATGGACATTCATAATAGGTCCTGGCAAAAGGATTGTTCCGATGATCCAAATATGTAAGCATGCGTGCTCATCCATCAAATCAATGGTCTAGATTACCACCTATGCTACTGACTGCTGATTTTCAACTTCAAGACAGTTTTCATGCCCCAATGCAGCATGGCCCTGTACTTCTGTTCTGCTCATGAGTTGTTTTAGCATAAATTAGTGGGCACATTGTTTTTAGATTTTAATTAGAAATTTTTTGACATACAAGCTTTTACTCATGTAGGAGCTAGGAGCTACAGTTTAATTAGATTTTTTTAATTTATTTATTTATTTTTTTGATATATGAGCTCTTGCTTTTACAGGAGAAGCTAAGTGGCATGCAGAGTCGATTGGATGGGATGTAGAGGATGGCTGTGAATGAAAATTTATTTCTCTTTAATGTTGTTTCTATTGGCTTCTTCATGTATTAATGGTGTGGGATATTTGGATGATCTTTTCAAACTGTAGTATGACAATGTGTGTACTTCGTGGGTGTTTTTTTTTTTTTTTTGGTGGTTTGGTTTGGCTACTAATGTTCAATACTTCAATACAATAAGTTGTTTTTGTAATGCCTGAGATGTATTACTTTATCTATGTTTGGATGTAATATGCTCATTCAAAGTGAAACAGTTATTTAGAGTGTAGGCTGGGGAGGAGGTCCACAATGCTTCACTGGGGAGTTTACATAGGTCCATGATCAAAGTTGCCCAACAGGTGCAAGTGCAGGCCACAATCCTGTCTAATTCTTATCATTTGATAAGCCGTATATATATAGATTAAATGTTGACTGTCCATTTCTTTAGCATACATTTAGCTCACCTAATTTGATACCAACCTGATTCTTGGACCTGGGCAAAAATTTTAGGTGAAGTTTGCTAAGCCTACGCATGGGTGGAGGTGGAGCCTTCTGCAACAACATACGCCGCATGTACGTGGAAATCTGCTTTGTTTTCCACATAAAAAGTTGTTTGCTCCATTAAGGAAAAAGTATGTTAACTTTACAAGCATGCAATGTTGGCATGTGTGTCTTATTGCCTCTATGCATTAATGGTCTCAACATTTCTTATTATGTCTATTTAGTTCACCACAGACTCAACACTCAATGATAGCTTTTGCGGTACACATGCCTACTTGGTAAGTTTTCGGTGACTTTTCATGCCTTTTCGGTGACTTTTCAAAAATAAACATTCTGATGTGCATTAATGGCCTCAACATTTCTTATTATGTCTATTATGCAGTGTTTTTTCTATAAAATTTTATTATTATTATTTCTTTATGATATATATATATATATATTATTATATATATATATTATATATATATATATATATATATATATATATATATATATATATTCTTTGAGAAATTTTAAATTATGGAACAGGAAAGGAAGGTCATCTTCAAGTTCAAGCACCTCTGGAAGTGCTGGAGACTCTAGTTCAATGCTGGAGGTTGCAGAGGAGAAGATCCCAGAGGATATAGAGAAGGAGAAGAATATGCCAATCAGTTAGGAGCCCTGTCTTGTGCAAGAACTGCATGGCTGCAAACTTCAGATGTGGCATGTGGCCTGGATCATTCTCTACTGATTTTCTGTAAATATTTACTGGTAATATTGCTGTTTGATATTGACGAGACTACTATTTTCTTTGATGATGCTGTAATATTAGTAAAGGGTATTGATGTCAACACCCAACCTGATTGATTTGCTTACCCCCCATTTTCCATTTTGGGTATTCTAAAGAGTACATTTGTGGTACTCTTTCAAGACCCAAAATTGAAAATAGAGTGCAGCTAAATCAATTGGAGCAGGCGTTAATAGCAACTCCCCTGGTTAATCCAATAACCTGCAATTGATTGCTTTATTTCAACTCAAAGGAATGCCATAAATTTATAGTAGCTGCATGAATCCTTACTTTTAAGGTGCTGGCCCACTTCAACCACACAAGGTCCCACTACCTTTTGTTGCAATTCTTGCTTTCTTTCATTTCTGGTAATGAAGTCGCTTATATTCAACTCTTGGAACTCTATAAGACATGCCCACTATGTCCATATTGCATATACCAATGCAGCATGGTGCAATATTGTAAGTATGAATGTATCAATGCTTATGTTATATTGTAACTTGGAATCAACCAAGAGGTTCTGGCGTTGGACACAAATATGGGGTATTAGATTTCGTAACTCCCAGTAGTTGTATTGATTGACATGTCCATGTTCAAATTTTATGTTACTGCAGTATATTGTGATTCTTGTACAAAAAAGAAGTCCAAAAAATAATATTATTAGTTAAGCCTAAAAGCTAGTTTAATGCATTGACGCATGTCCACAAGTCATCAATACATTTCAAATGCAGCACAATTTCTAAAATAGCTGTGTTCTTGTTACATGGTTATCCGCACACGCATGGCTGGATTGGATCTGATCTACTTGTGATTCTTGATTCAACTCTGTTCGTCATCTATTTGAAAATGCATGCACCATATAGTAAGTATGGTTGGATTTGATTTTTTTTTTTTTTATGCTACCTTATGTTTTACTGTCTCTATTGACCAATGCATGTGTGGTGTGGTTAGGGTAGATTGATCTGTTTTTTTATTCAAATTCTGTCTTGGCATCTCTCATCAAAGCTTCATATAAATCCATGTTAAGATGTAAACATCTTTGTCATGATGTAAATGTCTTAGTTTGATCATTTTTTATTCAATTGATTTGTTACTATAATCAGTTTTTGAGCTGACTACGTGTATATCCATGTTGACATGGTATGTATATGCTTTTGTATGCATGAACATTTGATGCATATAGATTTATTTTTTCTCAGGTGATGGTATGCTATTGAATGGTGGAAGCAACATATATGGTCAGTTGGGGGAGCCATCAAAGGGTAAAAAATGCTGCCGGTCGGCATAAGTTTTGAGCCTATATCTATATCATCGGGTCTTGGACATTCTTTAGTAGTGTGCCGGATTCGTCACCTGTGGTTGCAGGAGAAGACACAAGTGTGCTTAAATGAGGATGGAACCGGACTTACCAACTCGGACAACGGGAGCCAGAAAAATTTTCAGCACCAGTCCAAATGCTGGAAGGAGAAAGGCCAGTGCCAGCATCTGGCGAACATGCCCGTTCCATTGCTCAGTTGATGAAGCTGAGCTGCTGGCATTGGTGGACTGATTGAATGGCTTTGAAGTTCTGCAGACTGTGGCAGGTTTTGATTATACTCTAGTCATTATCTCCAATTAGCAGCAAGTGCTTCTGTTTTTTCTTGTTTATTCACTCAGAAATGAATACTTCTAAGATTCGCATACACTGCCAAGTAGCCTTGGCCAACTCCAGCATTACATGTAACCTTTTCAAGTAATATTAAACATGTGCATGTTCCTTCAAGTCACAAGATGATGTTGCTTGAAACAACAAATGTATTTTTAAATATCATGTGTAGAAGAAATTATTACATATTTGGATGATCTTTTCAAACTGTAGTATGACAATGTGTGTACCTTGTGGATGTATTTTATTTTTGGTGGTTTGGTTTGGCTACTAATGTTCAATACTTTATCTATGTTTGGATGTAATGTGCTCATTCAAAGTGAAACAGTTATTTAGAGCGTAGGCTGGGAGGAGATCCACAATGCTTCACCGGGGAGTTTACATAGGTCCATGATCAAAACTGTCCAACAGGTGCAGGTGCAGGCCACAATCCTGCCTTCCCTACCCAAAATTCAGGTCAGTCTAATTCTTATCATTTGATAAGCCATATATATAAATTAAATATAAATTAAATATTGACTGTCTATTTCTTTAGCATACATTTAACTCACCTAATTTGATACCAACCTGATTCTTGAACCTGGGCATAAATTTTAGGTGAAGTTTGCTAAGCCCACACATGGGTCGAGGTGGAGCTTTCCACAACAACATACGCCGCATGTACATGGAAATCTACTTCCTTTTCCACATAAAATGTTGTTTGCTCCATTGAGGAAAAGGTATGTTAACTTTACAAGCATGCAATGTTGGCATGTGTGTCGTATTGCCTCTATGCATTAATGGCCTCAACATTACTTATTATGTCTATTTAGTTCACCACAGACTCAACACTCAATGATAGCTTTTGTGGTACACACACCTACTTGGTAAGTTTTTGGGTGACTTTTCAAAAATAAACATTCTAATGTGCTTCATTTTTTGGATCATGCCTTCAAATGAGCTGATAAAATAGACAGATTGGGTGGATGTAATGTCTATACATCACAGTGGGCCCCATACTCAGGGATCCACTTGTTGGGCGCCTTGCACAAAACCTTATGATCTAGCCCTCCAGAACAAACCAGAATTATGGAATAGTAAAGCAATGAAATAAATCAAAACATAAACCACACTACACAAGAGATTTTTATGTGGAAAACCCTCAAAGAGGTAAAAACCACGGGACCTCGTCCAGATCAACAATCCACTATAACGTAGAACGTTACAACCTTCTTCACTCACGTAGGAGTGGATAAACAATAAGAGAAACAAAGAAAACGGAGAGATCTCACCGATTACGAGGACGTGGAAGTACTGAGATATAGTAGATCACCTCTACGAGCATAACCTCCCTTCCACAAGTTTCCTCTCTCTCTTTCTTTCTTTCTCTCACACCTTTAATAGCACTAAACCCTTTAGCAAATCCTTGTAAAGCTCTAGGAAACCCTCTTGCATTACCTAGAAAGCCCTAGGTACCCCTTTTTATAATTTTAGGAAACTCTTTTCCGCATCCCAGTTGCGAAAGGACTTACGAAACGAAATCCGCGCAAAATCGCAGAACGAATCTGCGTAACTACGACTGGTCGTACCGAGTCCACGACCGGTCAGCACCCCTAGAAAAAATAGTCCACAGTCGCTGGACTTTGAGTCGAGCCACGACTCAACTCCACGACTGGTAGTGCACCAGCCCTCGACCGGTCGTGCAAGGCTTACGACCGGTCGAGCATGGGAAAAAAAACCCCTCACCACTCACCTCGTGATCCAGGAATTTACCCTAGTGGCGCCTTAAAAAAAGGCATTTCTTAACTGGATTTGGACTATTATAATCAAATTCTCAAATACAAGGGAAGTTTCAAATATTTTGAATGCATAATGGTGGAGAGTGTCATGTTATAAGTGTCACTACCAAAATAGATTTAAGGCGACCAAAAAATGAGTTACATCCAAAAAATTGACCCCCAAAAGATATTCAATCTCACTGCTTTCTAGGGTGTGATCGAGATGAGCCTTAATTTGATATACTTCATTTTTAGGCTCATTTCATGAAATGTTCTTCCAAAATGGATGGATGACGTGGATAAAATATATAGATCAAAGTGGGCCCCATCCATCTCTAGATTGGTCCGGTTACCAATCCGCATCACGTCACGTTGCATTAACACGGATTTCAGAAGAAAAGATTTTCGGAGGCAGTTTCTACCATAAGCTATGTTGGGCCCACCATGATGTTTGTGGAAAATCCACTCCATTCATTTATTTTGGAAGATAATATCCTGTCATGAAACAAAATTTTGGACAAATTTGAAACTCAGGTAAACCACATAATTAGAAATAGTGGAAAGGAATTGCTGTGATTTTTATATGCAATTCAAACTGTTTATAAAATGGCTCAAATTCTCATAACCTCCTTACTCTGAGGATGAACTGAAAGAATAAAAATATTAACCTGATTGAAAGCTTCTACAAGCCCATAAATGTTTTAATAGTGGGCGTATGATTTCCATTTTTTTCTATTGCGTGGACCACTTGAGCTTTGAATTTACTTCATTTTTGAGCTCATGTCATAAAATGATTTGATAAAACATATGAGCGGTGTGGATTTCTCACAAACACCATAGTGAGCCTGCAGTGTTTACCCATCCGAATCCTCCCATGGCTCAACACAAAAAGCAAAGCAAAGAGGTAATTTCGTAACAACTTTTTGCAAAGTAGTCAAGGTGGCTCGAGGCAAAAGGCAGCCGAGGTAATTTCGTCCCAATCTTTTGAAAAAAAAAAGTATAAAGTTAGTACGTAGGACATTTGTTTATTTCTTATAATATTCGGGTCATTTGGGAATACCATAATGCTTTTTTTTTTTTTTTTTTTGTCAAAATCCCTTTTCTTAATATAAATCTCTAGGTTTTAACAGTTGGGAGAGGAACGCCAGCCATTGTACAACTTGATGCGTACATGAAATTCAATCCAATCATTATATAGGTATAATCTTGACTGAAATAAGTAGTGGGGAGAAAGCATATTTTTTTTTGCAATCCATCATTATGATTTTATTTTATGAAATCCACTCCATCCATTAGATTCCAGACAAAACTTTAGGCCATTAGCCCAATAATCTGGCCCATACATAATTCATGTGGGTCACATCATAGGAAGCAGTTTGAAGTATGAACATTGCCCTATTCCTTGTTTCCAATTGTTTTGTTTATTTGAATCACAGGTGGGACTGATTTTTGGGCCACAGGCCTAACATAAGATGAAGCAGGGGAGATTTCAAATAAACATTTTGGAAGGGCCTAGTCAAGCTGCCAACCCATTTGGTTGGAGTAGGCTTTAAAGAAAGTAGTGCAATGATAATCGTAGCTTATTAAAAACCATTACAAAAAGGTGGGAATGTAACTTGCATAGTAATTATGCAGTGTTTTTTCTATAAAATTTTATTATTATTTTTCTTTATGATATATATATATATATATATATATATATATATATATATATATATATATATATATATATATATATATATATATATGAACTTTAAATTCTAATTATATTCTTTGAGAAATTTTAAATTATGGAACAGGAAGGAAGGTCAGGACAACTTGGGGAATCTTTGGAAACATCATCTTCAAGTTCAAACACCTCTAGAACTGCTGGAGACTCTAGTTCAATGCTGGAGGTTGCAGAGGAGATGATCCTGGAGGATATAGAGAAGGAGAAGAATATGCCAATCAGTTAGGAGCCCTGTCTTGTGCAAGAACTGCATGGCCGCAAACTTCAGATGTGGCATGTGGCCTGGATCATTCTCTACTGATTTTCTCTAAATATTTACTGGTATATTAATTGCTGTTTGATATTCACAACAGACTACTATTTTCTTTGATGATGCTGTAATATTAGTAAAGGGTATTGATGTCAACACCCAACCTGATTGATTTGCTTTACCCCCATTTTCCATTTTGGGTATTCTAAAGAGTACATTTGTGGTACTCTTTCAAGACCCAAAATTGAAAATAGGGTGCAGCTAAATCAATTGGAGCAGGCGTTAATAGCAACTCCCCTGGTTAATCCAATAACCTGCAATTGATTAATTTCTTTCAACTCAAAGGAATGCCATGAATTTATAGTAGCTGCATGAATCCTTACCTTCAAGGTGCTGACCCACTTCAACCATTCATGGTCCCACTACCTTTTGTTGCAATTCCTGCTTTCTTTCATTTCTGGTAATGAGTCACATATATTCAACTCCTGGAACTCTATAAGACATGCCCCACCATGTCCATATGCCATACACCATGTAGCATAGTGCAATATTGTAGATCTGAATGCATCTGCATTCACAGATGCATGTATGCCTATGTTATATATTGGAAATTGGAACCAACCAAGAGGTTCCAGCGGTGTCGGACACAAATCCAGGGTATTAGATTTCGCAACTCCCCTGGTTAATCCAATAACCTGCAATTGATTGGTTTATTTCAACTCAAAGGAATGCCATAAATTTATAGTAGCTGCATGAATTCCTACTTTTAAGGTGCTGGCCCACTTCAACTACTCAAGGTCCCACTACCGTTTGTTGCAATTCCTGCTCTCTTTCATTTCTGGTAATTAAGTCACATATATTCAACTCCTGGAACTCTATAAGACATGCCCACTATGTCCATATGCCATATACCAATGCAGCATGGTGCAATATTGTAAGTATGAATGCATCTATGCTTATGTTATATTGTAACTTGGAATCAACCAAGAGGTTCTGGCATCGGACACAAATATGGGGTATTAGATTTCACAACTCCCAGTAGTTGTATTGATTGACATGTCCATGTTCCAATTTTATGTTACTGCAGTATATTGTGATTCTTGTACAAAAAAGAAGTCCAAAAAATAATATTATTAGTTAAGCCTAAAAGCTAGTTTAATGCATTGAGCCATGTCCACAAGTCATCAATACATTTCAAATGCAGCAAAATTTCTAAAATAGCTGTGTTCTTGTTACATGGTTATCCGCACATGCATGGCTGGATTGGATCTGATCTACTTGTGATTCTTGATTCAACTCTGTTCGTCATCTATTTGAAAATGCATGCACCATATAGCAAGTATGGTTGGATTTGAATTTTTTTTTATTTTTATTTTATGCTACCTTATGTTTTATTGTCTCTATTGAACAATGCATGTGTGGTGTGGTTAGGGTAGATTGATCTGTTTTTTTTATTCAAATTCTGTCTTGGCATCTCTCATCAAAGCTTCATATAAATCCATGTTAAGATGTAAACGTCTTAGTTTGATCATTTTTTATTCAATTGACATGGTATGTATATGCTTTTGTATGCATGAACATATGATGCATATAGATTTCTTTTTTCTCAGGTGATGGTACGCTATTGAATGGTGGAAGCAACATATATGGTCAGTTGGGGGAGCCATCAAAGGGTAAAAAATGCTGCCGACATAAGTTTTGAGCCTGTATCTATATCATCCAGTCTTGGACATTCTTTAGTAGTGTGCCGGATTCATCACCTGAGGTTGCAGGAGACGTTACCTGAGGTTGCAGGAGAAGATACAAGTGTGCTTAAATGAGGATGGAACCGGACTTACCAACTCGGACGACGGGAGCCAGAAAAATTTTCAGCACCAGTCCAAATGCTGGAAGGAGAAAGGCCAGTGCCAGCATCTGGTGGACATGCCCGTTCCATTGCTCAGTTGATGAAACTGAGCTGCCGGCATTGGTGGACTGCTTGACTGGCTTTGAAGTTCTGCAGGCTGTGGCAGGTTTTGATTATACTCCAGTCATCATCTCCAATTAGCAGCAAGTGTAAAAGCTACAACAAGCTGCTTCTGTTTTTTCTTGTTTATTCACTCAGAAATGAATACTACTAGATTCGCATACACTGCCAAGTAGCCTTAGCCAGCTCCAGCATTACATGATATAACCTTTTCAAGTAATATTAAACATGTGCATGTTCCTACAAGTCACAAGATGATGTTGCTTGAAACAACAAATGTATTTTTAAATATCATATGTAGAAGAAATTATTACAGTAAAATTTCTAGCATATACAACAAGAAAATCCCTCTTCTTTTGTTATTTACAGCTGATGCCCTAAAGGCAGCCTGCTCATGATCTGATGATAAATGGATGACCCGTTCGCGACAGGATGGCTGGATTGTAACATGGGCTCCTCTTTAGGTTCTCCTTTTGGCATCATGAATCCCGGTTCAGTCGCCTTTTGTTGCCCTATATATGAATGAATTGGTAGAGACGGTGGCTTCCCTTGGCCAGGTCCTAATCCAGCCATTGCCAGGCTGGCCAGGCCTTGTTGATTCATTCCGAAAGAGAAGCCAGGTGTGGGAACCAACGGCTGTCTTCCAGCCAGACCAAATGTGCCAAGGGTGTGGGGCCTTCGAACCTTGCCATGCCATTGTGGGGTTGAGATGGCTCTGGCCTGACAATGTGAGCTTGGGCAGCTGCAGCAGGAGCAGCGCTAGAGGCCATGGAGCTGATGTGGCTGCTGTTCCTTGCAACTGGAACATGGTGATTGTGTTTTCCTTCGTAAGTGGTGATTACCGACTTGAGGTCATGGGAGGCCCGTTCCACGTGCTTCCTAACTGTGCAACCTGCATTTGTGCACTTGTAGTAGCTCCTGCATCAACATACCAGGGCCTCAGCTCATACCACAAAGCCAATGACTAGTCTTCCCACACAAATCATAGCAAGTGCATGATTGTGGTCTTCTACGTCTTTAACCAGGTGGGCCCCAATGTATATGTGCTGCAGTGGCCTAAAATTCACATTGGTTGGTGATTGGGTCAGCCAGGCGTGTATGAAAAAGTGTGATCAGGATGAAAAACCTTGATATGTGGTCCACATTTGTACATGTCGAGCCCAACTGATTTCAGGCCACAGCACGGGAAGAGCAAAATCCTACTAGACACTGGGCTCAACTGGAAAACACACCACTGATTGATGAGGTTGGGTGAGGTTTCAAACTAATGCCAAAGGCATATCAACAGAAATTACTTCTCCTTGTTACAACCCAAATGAGCGATGTTGCTTTTGTTTGAAACTGAAAGTTTTATTTCGGGATTGGATTGCTGGTGCGTTGGAAGTTACAAATTTTGTATTGAGCAGACTTGCCACTGGCCCTCAAGCCATTTTGATAGACGCTGCTTCCAACTCCATACCTAATGGGGTTTCCACACTTTCCAAAACAAAATACCATTTTCAATTTGAAGCTGATGCTGTTTAAAGTTTAGGTACCTTGGATTTGGATTTCCTTTGACGACTTTCTGCCCATACTTGCGCCAGCGATACCCGTCGTCCAGGATGTCGACATCACTAGTTGTTTGGACAACAACTCTTGGTTCTCGAACTGCTCTTGACGCCCCACTCATCTCCATTGCAGATGTATCTAACTTCCTGCACTTGTCAAACACAACCCAATGCAACTGCTTTGTTTATGAGATGCAAGAATTGTATGATATAGCATCCTCATGTTTCAGGTTGTACACATGTGGCCCATGGTTCAGTGATCCTAACTTGGGCATGACCGATCAAATGTGTATTGGATCGAGAATTGTAAAACTCCTAATAATAAAAACAGATTAGAGAGTTATTAAGAGAGTAGGAACCTTCTTTTCGACTCAGATTCATCACCATCCTCATCATGACCCAATGAAATGCTGCCATGCGTCCCCTGATCATCCTCATCCTCATCATTGGACAGGGTGGATGAAACGTCTATGGCATCAGCAGATTCAAAGTGAGGACCATTTCGTGCTGGCATAGAAGAATTGCTTGGTCATAGAATTCAGTGGCTACAGATGCAGATGATGCTGTCTCCACACCATCATGCCTCCCTTCGAAACCAGCAATGGCAGCTCCATTCTGCAAACCCGCCCACATCGGCTCTCCACCGGCATGTGCACCATGCTGCTCGGCAGTGTCCATGTCACCAGGTGGGTGAGAGGACCCAACAACCAGTCGGCGATTCGGTGGAGGCTTGGGATGGTTATGGGCCCCCTTGTAGATGATTTCCGTAATGTGGCCCTCTAGAGAGCATTCCACCTTTTTCTTCACCTGGCAATTTGGATGTGTGCACTTGTAATAGCTTCTGGGAAACTCACTGCCTTTCACCTGTTTCTTCTCATACTTCCTCCAATTATATCCATCATCGGATGGTGCACCGATGACCATGGAAGGAACTTCTCTCTGATCTCCTTCCCCATCATCTTGATCATCGGATGGAGGAGAAAGATCAGATGCTCTCAGATCGTTTGTGGTATTACCCGCGGTATCTTTTCCAATGGATGTTGATTCAGGGAACTCTGCCCGTGGATGGAATTCTTGTCGATTGTGAGAGTGGGCCTTGGAAGCAATTCCAGTCTTTGAGCCTGAATAGGGTTATCTGTTTCAATGGACACCTCAGTGCTAGGCAAGGCTTGCGGGTGAAAATGGGCCGAAGCTACTTGCAGGAAATTATATAAGGAAATACAAATGCTAGACCAAGCAAACGACAAGAAGTACAGCCACAGTACTAGCAAAGAGGACCATCGAGAAAACCCCAATGGGCCGCAGTTAGATCTACATTGAGTTTCAAAGAATGTGAGATGGGAAACCAATTTGAATTGCAATTATTTTATTTTATTTTATTAATTTTTTTGGAATGGTGAAATTGAATTGCAATTATTAATTAGCTTAACAAAGTAAAGCAACCAAATTGCAGTTTCTTTCCTCAGCATTCATTTTAAGAGTCTATGCCCCACATTGCAATTCTGCCATTTTCAAGTTGGACATGAAAGAAATGTCAGTACAATTTGAGGTCTATTTCCTCATTTTGAATGCTTGAGAACATCATTAGTTCTGTTCCCTCTTGATAAATTGGATATTCGCAATTCAATTTACTAGTCCATCCAATGGCAACATATACATGGACTTAAAAGGGTCGTAGAAATGGCAGCCAATTGTGGAAGTTAAGGGAGGCATGCATGGCAGCGCATAAGCCTAAGGCTGAAACATAGAAACAAGCATAGAGGCTGAAAGCATTGAACAATCCCCTCCGTTGAAGAGTAGGTGTCCTATTTGGCTTCACCAAGCTGTTCTTATTCTAAGCACTTTTCACATGGGGCACAACTCCTAAAGCCCAGTAGATGAAGAGTTATAATCAAACTTAAACTTACTATTTATAGTAAAAACTGAATTAAAATAGGGAAACCACCGTCGATCTGATGGTATTTCGCAAATCCGGCTTCCTCAACCCGGTGTAGCCGGGTTGGATGGCTCAAGTACCTCGTCCTACCCCAAGATCATATATTTTACGTCCGATAACTCATTCCAGATTGCGACATACACCCGATTTAAGGTCTGACGGTCTGGATCACTTCTATCGTCGACTGGGCCTTTTTTGATCCATCTCAGCCATGAACTTGTCCACGACCCGCTCTACATCAAATATGAATTCACATTCCGTTCCTTTTGGGTCTAGGACTTCTCCACTTTAAGGGATATTTTCTTTCTTTCTTTCACTTTAAGGGAAAATTTGGAGAGCTAGAAATGGTGCTAAGTTCAACCAGCAGCCATGCAACACAACCAGATGCATTGCAAACATATCCAAGTATGGACTTCCTCTCTGTTCCAAAATCTAGCTTTATCAGGCTTGTTGCGTCAGGGTGTTGAGAAGTGGAGCCACATCTGGGGCCGCCCACAGTCAGGTTGTGCGGATTTCGTGTCGCAAGTCCTTTCGCAACTGGGATGCGAAAGGAGTTTCGCGGATTTCGTGTCGCAAGTCCTTTCGCAACTGGGATGCGGAAAGGGAAGTTGCCAAAACTATAAATTGGGGTCCCTAGGGCTATTCTAGGTTAAGGTGAATTCTAGGAAATTATTCTAAGGTATGGGCAAGGGATTTTCTCTGTACTTCCAAGAGAGATGTTAGTATATTGCCTTATAATCTTCGTTTCTCTTCATAGTGAAATTTTGCATCCGTGGTTTTTTACCCTAGTTTGGGATTTTTCCACGTATATCTTGTCTTGTGGTTTGTTTTGGATTGCTTTGATCTATTTCTAGTTTATATTTCTTCCTGTCTATCGTTTGTGGGTGAGGCCTTAGATTGGATCTAGGCTAACTGCGTTGTTGGCGTGCTGCGCAACAACTGGTATCAGAGCTATTGATTTAGTTCTATTGGGAGCGATGGCGGAAGATGGAAAAATTAGAATTGAGAAGTTTGATGGTTCAAACTTTGCCTTATGGAAGATGCAGATGGAGGATTATCTGTATCAGAAGGACCTCTATATTTCTCTAGGAGGAAAAGAGAAGAAACCAGAAAAGATGACAGATGATGAATGGTTTTTACTGGATAGGAAGGCTTTAGGAACGATCCGACTCTCTTTGTCTAAGAGCGTCGCCTTCAATATATCCAAGGTAAAAACGACAAAAGAATTAATGGAAGCCCTAGCCACCATGTATGAAAAGCCCTCAGCATCCAACAAGGTTCATCTTATGAAACAGCTATTCAACATGAAGATGTCAGATGGTGGGAGCGTGGCTGAACATCTAAACAAGTTCAATACAATCACAAGCCAGTTGGAATCCGTTGGCATTGCTTTTGAGGATGAGGTCAGGGCGTTATTGATCTTATCCAGTTTGCCAGACAGTTGGGATGGTTTGGTGATTGCTGTGAGCAATTCTTCTGGATCGACAAAGCTGAAATTTGATGATGTGGCCGGTCTAATTCTCAGCGAAGAATCTAGAAGGAATGCATCAGAAACTTCAGGGGATTCAGGGAATGCTCTAAACGTTGAAGGAAGAGGAAGATCGCTGAACAAAGGAGGCAATAAACACGGGCGTTCTAAGTCAAGGAATAAGTCCAAGGGATCGAAAGACAAAGACGGGTGTTGGCATTGCGGCAAGAAGGGGCATATGAAACGTGATTGCAGGGCGCTCAAGAAACAAGAAGGAAACTCTCAAGGTGGGAAGGATTCAGTGAATCTATCTGAGGAGAGTGACACAGAGGCGTTGATCTTGTCTCTTGATGCAAGGAATGAGTCTTGGGTTATAGACTCGGGTGCTTCGTTTCATGCTACTTCGTGTAAGGAAGTTCTACGTGATTATGTGTCAGGTGACTTTGGGAGAGTCTACCTGGGTGATGATGAGCCGTGCAGTATCGTTGGAGAGGGGGACGTTCATGTAAATCAGAAAGACGGAATGTCTTTGAAATTGAAGGATGTCAGACATGTACCGAGTTTGAAATGTAACTTGATCTCTGTGGGGCAGTTGGCCGATACCGGTTATGTGACGACATTCACCAGTGATTCCTGGAAGATCACAAAAGGTGCCTTGGTGATATCTCGAGGCAAAAAGGAAGACACTTTGTACGTGACTTCAGGATCGTATAGTTCACTCGCAGTCACATCAACTGGAGTGAATGGGCAGCTATGGCATCAGAGGCTGGGACATATGAGTGAGAAAGGAATGAAAGTGCTATTATCAAAAGGGAAGCTACCAGGGCTGAAGTCTATTGACTTGGAATTCTGCGAGGACTGCGTGGATGGCAAGCAGAAAAGGGTAAGTTTCAAGAAGACTGGACGCACTCCAAAGACGCATCTGTTGGAGCTTGTACACACTGATGTGTGGGGACCGGCACAGGTATAATCTCTTGGTGGCTCACGTTATTTTGTTTCCTTTATTGATGATGCTAGTAGGAAACTGTGGATTTATTTCTTAAAGCATAAATCTGATATATTTGATGTATTTAAGAAGTGGAAAGTTATGGTAGAAAATGAGACAAGTAAAACAGTAAAGTGTCTCAGATCTGACAATGGGGGAGAGTATTGTGATAAGAGGTTTGATGAGTATTGTGCAGCAAATGGAATCAAACATCAGAAAACGATTCCAGGGACACCACAGCAGAATGGTGTGGTTGAGCGCATTAACAGGACCATCCTTGAGCGCGCCAGAAGCATGAGGTTACATGCAGGGTTGCCCAAAACCTTTTGGGCAGATGCTGTGAATACTGCCGCATATCTCATCAATAGAAGTCCCTCAGCACCATTGGATGGTGGGCTACCAGAAGAAGCGTGGACTGGAAAGAAGTGAACCTTGCACATCTCAGAGTGTTCGGTTGCACTTCATATGTTCACATTGATGCAGAGCACAGAAACAAGCTGGATGCGAAGTCCAGGAGGTGCACGTTTATAGGCTATGGGCAGCATGATTTTGGCTACAGGTTCTGGGATGCAGAAAACAGGAAAATCATCAGAAACAAGAACGTAGTCTTTAATGAAAAAGTGATACATAAGAACAGTGTGCAAGAAAATAAAGCCGAGAAAAAGGAATTCGTAGAGTTGGAAGAGTTACCGGACATGGGTGTTACAGTGCCACAGGATGAGGCAGAGCCACATACACCGGTTGTGAGGAGGTCTACTCGGGAGAGGAGACCCACGGTCCAATACTCACCCTCCTTACATTATCTACTACTGACGGATAATGGTGAGCCAGAGTATTTTGAAGAGGCGTTATAGTCAGATATACAGGTTAAGTGGGAGCAGGCCATGGATGATGAGATGGACTCTCTTGAGTCTAATCGTACATAGGAGCTAGTCACTCTACCCAAGGGTAAGAAAGCTCTTCATAACAAGTGGGTTTACAGACTGAAGGAGGAGCACGATGGTTCGAAACGGTACAAGGCCAGATTGGTTGTGAAAGGGTTTCAACAAAAGGCATGTATCGATTCCACTGAAATATTTTCACCGGTAGTGAAAATGTCTACGATTCGCATGGTCTTGAGTATAGTGGCTTCAGAGGACTTACATCTAGAACAGCTAGATGTTAAGACAACCTTTCTTCATGGGGACCTTGAAGAAGAGATATATATGCATCAGCCGACAGGATACGTGGCACCAGGTAATGAGAACAAGGTGTGCAGACTGAAGAAGAGTCTATATGGCCTGAAGCAGGCCCTGAGGCAGTGGTACAAGAAGTTCGATAGTTTCATGTCGGAAAACGGTTTTAGGAGATGTCATGCCGACCACTGTTGTTACTTGAAGAAGTTTGATACGTCATACATTATCCTTCTTCTGTACGTTGATGATATGCTTGTGGCTGGCTCAAGCATGGAGGACATCTCAGATCTCAAAAGACAATTGTCTAGAGAATTTGCCATGAAGGATTTAGGAGTTGCAAAACAAATCCTAGGCATGAGGATAAAGCGTGACAGGGAAAACAAGAAATTAGTTTTGTCACAGGCAGAGTACATAGCCAAGGTACTTGATTGATTCAATATGGGAGGTGCTAAGCCGGTTAGCACTCCATTAGCCAACCACTTCAAGCTATCTAAAGAACAAGGTGTAAAGACGCAGGAGGAACAGGACTACATGGCTAAAGTCCCATACGCGTCAGCTATTGGGAGTCTCATGTATGCTATGGTGAGCACGAGGCCAGACATTGCTCAAGCAGTGGGAGTTGTTAGCAGGTTCATGAACAACCCCGGGAAGGAACATTGAGAAGCTGTGAAGTGGATCCTTAGGTACTTGGTAGGTACTAAGGACGTAAGGCTGTGTTATGGTGGATCGAAAATCAAGTTACAAGGCTACGTGGATTCAGATTTGGCAGGAGATATCGACAGCAGAAGAAGCACTACGGGTTATGTTTTTACTCTGGGTAGTGCTGTAGTCAGTTGGGTCTTTCAGTTACAAAAGATAGTATCTATCAGTACGACAGAAGCAGAATATATTGCGGCTACAGAAGCAGAATATATTGCGGCTACAGAAGCATGCAAGGAGATGGTGTGGATGCAAGGTTTTATGGAAGAGTTGGGTAAGAAGCAAGCAGATTGCAAGCTGTACAGTGACAGTCAGAGTGCAATACACTTGGCTAAGAATTCAGCCTTTCATTCAAGGACCAAGCATATTACCATCAGATATCACTTCATATGTTCGTTACTGGAAGATGGATCGATTGCTCTGGAGAAGATTCATACAAGTGAGAATCCTGTGGATATGCTGACCAAGGTGGTCACAAGGGAGAAACTGAAGCTCTTTCAGCCTTCATTGGTCTTCAGGCTTGAAGACGGGGAGGTGGTGCACTCCGGATGAAGAAGACAGGTTTATGGAGATGTGTCTCCAAGTGGGAGATTGTTGAGAAGTGGAGCCACATCTGGGGCCGCCCACGACCAGTCAAGGTTGCGCGGATTTCGTGTCGCAAGTCCTTTCGCAACTGGGATGCAAAAGGAGTTTCGCGGATTTCGTGTCGCAAGTCCTTTCGCAACTGGGATGCGAAAGGAGTTTCGCGGATTTCGTGTCGCAAGTCCTTTCGCAACTGGGATGCGGAAAGGGAAGTTGCCAAAACTATAAATTGGGGTCCCTAGGGCTATTCTAGGTTAAGGTGAATTCTAGAAAATTATTCTAAGGTGTGGGCAAGGGATTTTCTTTGTACTTCCAAGAGAGAGGTTAGTATATTGCCTTGTAATCTTCGTTTCTCTTTATAGTGGAATTTTGTATCCGTGGTTTTTTACCTTAGTTTGAGATTTTTCCACTTATATCTTGTCTTGTGGTTTGTTTTGGATTGCTTTGATCTATTTCTAGTTTATATTTCTTCCTGTCTATCGTTTGTGGGTGAGGCCTTAGATTGGATCTAGGCTCACTGCGTTGTTAGCGTGCTGCGCAACACAGGGCAGGGCCCCTTCTCTGTTTAATCGGGCCCCCTCTCTCCACCCCTCTTGCCGTTTAGAGCGAACAGAAATCATCCGCTGGTTCAGGCTTGAAAAAGGCTTGGTCAAACTAAATGTAATTGGCTCCTCCAGGGGGAATCCGGGGCTGTCTGGCGGAGGCCGGATTGTTAGAGGCGAAAAAGGAGAGTTCAATAGCGCGGAGCTCAGGGCGGTGCGCGGAGCTGAAAAGATATCAGTTTCGTTGAATATATATATATATATAGGGAAAAGGTACTATGCGCTCGAGCTCACGGGTCCGTCCCATGAGGTCGAGCTGTGTGGGCCCCACCATGATGCATTTCGAAAATCTACCCCATCAGTCAGCTTCATTATTCCATCGTGGGCCTAGGTTCCAAAAATCAAGTCAATCCGTAACTTTTGTGGGCCACACCACATACAGAAGTGGAGAGGGGCCGTACACCATTAAAACATTCATAACCGTTTTTGAGGGCCCACCGAGATGTGGTTTACAAATCCAGCCCATCCATTATGTGTGTCCCACTTTAATGAGGGTTCAGACCAAGTTTCAGGCGCATAAAAAACTCAGGTGGGCCCCACCAAGTACTTTTATATGTTTTAACGCTGTCTTCACATAATTTTAAATGATATGGCCCACCTGAGTTCCCTATATGGCTGATTTTTGGGATATCCCATAATTTAAAGGGTACCCATCAAATGCACGGTGTTGATGGTCGACACGCATCACGGTGAGGCCCACATAGGTCAACCTCACGGACCTTATTGTGAGCTCGAGCGCATAATACCTAAACCCATATATATATAAAATAAAAGCTGTGAAGATAAGAAACTATATGATTGTTGTGTAATGAATTTGAGAATTCCACTTCCTATGCAAACATATCCCCATTTTTTCAAAATCCTATTTTATACTGTGACGATGGAAGTTATCATTTGGGTAATCATTAAATGATCGACAGAATTCAAACGGAATCCACGTATCCAATCATGCCAACAAGTGTTTCATATTTCATTTCATGTTCCTTTCAAGACATCAACAATTTTCTTACTTTTTATTTTCTTTTTTTAATCTAGTACTAGATCGGCAGGGATTACTAACCCGCGGATGATGGATTTTTGTTTCATCCAGGTTTAATCTAAATGTACAAAAAAGAAAAAAAAAAAAAAAAAAAAAAAAAAAAAAAAAAAAAAAAAAGAAAAGAAAAGAAAGAGAGGTAGGCAGGGATTAACCTTGGATATCAAAATCTCAACAATGAAGAGATTTAATTTTCCTTTTTTCCCCTTTGTAATTTCATTGAGATAATTTAATTTTCCTTTTTTCCCCCTTTTTAATTTCCATACAAATAAAAATAAGAAATATGGTTACCAGACTCCCAACTATTTTTCCAGCTTCCCAATGATCTGTTGAAGGGACTGCTTAAAACTTTCTCTAAAGCCTGAAACAAGTAAAAAAGGTTTTAAAAAATATTAAAGGTAGTTCAAACATAAAAGATGTTATTACTAGTGTGTCACAAAGACCCTTATAAAAAGATAACAGTGGCAACCATTAGAGAAAAAAATAATAATAATAATAAATAAATAAATAAAAATGACCTGTGAAGGTTCGTTATGCCCCCAGTAAAGGCTGTATAAACTGCCCTGGAATGGGCCCATTACGGGACTGGTATAAAATTTTCAGTTTTTTTTTTTTCAATTAAGAGAGAGAGAGACCATAACATTCGTTACACCCCCACAACCACCGTGTTCTAAAATTCAGAAACTCAACGAAATCTTAAGTCAATAGTAGGTCCGTTTATGAAGGCCCATGCATATGTTTTTTATGCTTTTCTATTAAGGTCCAACTTTAGATAGAGAACGGTCCGTTTACGAAGGCCAATGGATGGGGTCCATCATATGTTCCCAGGCCTAATTAATAAATGGTCTGGATATCAGCCCATTGGCAATTCTAACCTTGGCCAGTGCCCGCTAAACGATACTCACCAAACAAATGTTAACTAATTAGGGTACTGATGGATCATGTTAGGGCCAATCCTAACTGAGTCCACATTCTGGCCAAGATCCAACCCACAGTCTTGAAGGGTCAATACAAACACAGCTCAAAGCAGGATGGACTCAGGTCAGACCTGCTAATCAGATACTCGACACAGTAGATAAAAAATCACACACCCTGAGCCTATCCTAACTGTCTGGTTGGTGACCATCAAATAAATGATTAAAAATTAACTAATTTATATGAAGTTATGAAGTAGCATTGAACCACCACGGCACACATTTTTGATTAATAGTAAAGGGTATGCTGAAACACTCTATTGTGGTATGAAATAGACTTGAATCTAGAGCTGGGCAACGAGTTGAGTTAGACTGAATTAGGGCTGACCCAACTTAATCCTGTTTTACACCAAGATCCATAGCACAACTGGCAGACTGAGTGGAGATACCTCGTTTCAACACTTGAGGTCTTGGTATCCATCCCTAGTGGGGGTGGCTAACATGGAGTGTTTGTACTGACATGGGTGTGTACTAACAAGCTAACCCAAAAAAAAAAAAAAAAACTTAATCCTGTTTTGAAATAGACCTGACTCGAACTCAGTACCCAGTCTAGCATGCCTAACCTGATCTGAGACTGGGTCTAACCTGGACTAATCCAGCCCGAGTCTGACCTGGTCACAAGTACTGAGTTGGGTCGAGTCGGCACAGCGTCAGGTTAGGTGCAGCAGGTATCCACAGACTGAAATCATAACTCAAAACCTA
Organism: Magnolia officinalis; assembly: GCA_021015155.1. Classification (NCBI taxonomy): domain Eukaryota; kingdom Viridiplantae; phylum Streptophyta; class Magnoliopsida; order Magnoliales; family Magnoliaceae; genus Magnolia; species Magnolia officinalis. Next base: position 585,394 of record JAJHSJ010000011.1, on the reverse strand, counting down.
TGTGCACCTTCCAGAATTGGAGCCTCTCCGTCAACTACACAATATCTCATATTTGAGGTTTTATACACACACACAAATCGTGTTTCGGATCGAGTCGACTCAATACCGAGCTAGATTTAGGGTTGATCCGAGTTGAGGTACTGGGTGACCTGAACTCGACTCGGTATGAGTTTGGATCAAACGAAGTCTACTCAGTTTGGATCGACTCACCTACTCGACTCAGATTGAGTCAGGTCTGAACGAGTCGAGTCATCTCGTCCCCACCTCTACCAGAATCCTATATGACATCTGTTGTGCAGGAGTACAACACACATTTGTAGGGGTGGCTATGGGTCGGTTTGGGCTTGGCCAGATTAGCACATGCTTAGGACCCAAGGCCCAAGCTAGGACAAATTAGCTGTGCCTAGTCCGACACAACCCAATGCCCATATATCAGTTGTGCAGGGCATCAGAGCTCTGCACAAGGTGCGCTCTGCAAACGAAGACCACCTGTTGAAAAAAAAAAAAAAAAATCACTTCTGATGGGTCTCACTTACAAGACTAATACATGGTAGGTAGGGCAGTCGATCTGGACCGTAGATCGTACCGTTTTATCTGTGCATGCACTAACATTGAAAATCATATCCAGAGTTTAATCTAACCATCCTACCGTAGACTGATCGCTTTAAAGTGGATGAGTGGGAAAGATGGCTGGATGATTGAAAACTTCCATCTTGCTTGAGCTATTGTGGATGAGCCACAATAGTGTTGTTGACCCACCCTCTCCCGTATGGCCCTACCATAAGCCTCACCATTTTAAAATAGCGGTGACCCATCTTCCTCCTAGACCATCCATGTTGTGGGGCACTTCTTGGGACGGAATTATATCTCAAAAATTACACTGAAAAGCAATCTTAATCGTCCAAGTAATAATTGCCAAATGAACGGTCAAAAGGAAAATAGTAGTGGTTCAAATTGCAAGTGGGAAATCACGTGCTCATTGTCTGCTAATATAGGCCTTGTGGTACTCGAGGAGAAGGATAGATGCTCTTAGATGTACTATGGAAGCCAATGCAGTTGCAGATGGGCTAGCTAGATTGGGGAGAGAGTCCCAATTGGCGTTGATCTTCCGATTCAAGGAGTCCCTCCCCTCCACCATCAAGGGCCACATGTTTCTGAAGAGCAAGTTTAGGCTACCTGCGGGAGGTCTAGTCCTCTTGGGGTGTTTTGCTTTCCATTTGCTTACTTTGTCACTGGCCCTGTCCAACTAGTTCTAGCTCTGTATAGCCTTGTGCTTCCGTTGGATATGCAATAAAATTATATATATATATATATATATATATATATATATATATATATATATATATATAATATATTATATATATATATATATATATATATATATTATAAGCTATCCTCAATTCATAATTGGGTCTGTAATTTGAACCGTCCAAATTATGTATTACCATGCGAGTGCCATGGATGAGACCACTATCCTTAAATTGGTAAGTTGCCCCAGTCCAACCGTTGAAGGAATAGTGATCAGGTGTTGAGAGTTCCGGTGCTTTCAAATCACAAGTCATGAGTTGGGATTCGATTCGGTAGTGAACCCTCCATCGACAACTCAACGATTTGAACGGTCCCAATTATATTAAACAATGCAAATTCGGCTTATGAAACCACCATCTTTAAAACGGTGGTGACTTGGCATAGGGTGTACCCTACAAACAATATTCCGTTATAGGAATCCATTACTTAAAAGAAACAGTTTCTACACATGAGACTTGGAAATTCGGTACCCTACTTGTGTATTTTATTTCTTATTTAATTTTAATTTACAAGTTCCAAAGCAAGTGAAATATCCAAGTCATGTGAATGCATGTGAAACCACAGTGGTTTTAAACGGTCTAGTCAAAGTTACAAGTGGTTGGCTCACACATTTCTCTAAAAGAAAATAATAATAAATAAAATAGAATAAAATAAAGGGTGCGGTGGCCAAGGACTACAAGTAACAAAATGGTAATTTATAAAACATGAGGAATGCTCTAGTGCTACTGCAGCATTACAAGAGATGTGTGCTAGCTACTTGTATAATTTTCCTTAGTCCAATCTGTTGATCTAAACCGTACATCATGTCTAGAAAGCATGTCATGCTCTACCATACAAAATTTGATATGAAAGCACTATAGCATGTAGGCTGGGCATGAGCCAGATCAAGTTCTTTCAAGGCCACACCTGCGAACCAAAACTTAGGCATAGGCTCTGTGGGCTGTCAACAGGCTAAAAGAAGTAGGCTAAAGATCAGCTGAGATGCTCTTTTTCATGAGCCATTCATTTATTATTATTATTAGTTTGTTTTTCATAGCTTAATGTCGGTGCACAAAAAGATAGGAAATTATATTAAATGTTTACCGCACATCCCGCCCAAGATAAGAACGTGGTAAGTGGGGCAGTATATCGAGACTGTATGGGTGCGGATTAGCTACTGAACGCTTCAGTGGGTACATTGCTATTGAAGGACGCGGATTTCGTGCGAAAGCCTTTGGCAGGAAGTTCCTGCACAAGGATGATGGGTGGGGCTCACCACCATGTTTGTAGGAAATATACTCCGATCATCTGTTTGGAGAACTCATTTTAGGACAAGCGATCAAAAATGAGGTAGATCCAAAACTCAATTGAGCCACACCAGGGGGAAAATTATTGGTAAAAAATACCTATAGTTGAAACTTTCCTTAGATCCACCTTGATGTTTATATACCATCCAAACCGTTTATAATGTCATTACCACATGGATGAAATGAAAATAAAAAAATTAACCTGAAAAAAAAAAAGCTAAAGGCTTTCGCAGGATATCCGCGTCCGCTATTGAAGTGATGTGGTCGTATTTCGTTGGTATAAAAGTTGGGACCGCTTGAAAGCATTTAATCCTTCAGTGCTATTTCTTCCTCTCTTTATTTTCCTTGCGACGAACACATACCAAGCTTCGGTATTTCTTCCGATGCCGTTTCCGCAGGTTGAGGAGAGATGTAGCTTATTAGCTATGCCATTCCTTCCAAGTGGCCCTAGCTTCTAAATCATACAACCCTAAACCATGTAGTCCATCTGTTTTTACAGCTGTTTGGAGGGGTTAAGCCCAAGTTGAAGTATATCCAAAGCTCAAGTGGACCATACCATAGGAAACAGTGGGAATAATGATTTCCACCATTGAAACCCTTTTTAGGGCCCACAGTGATGTTTATTTGTGATCTATCCTGCTCAAAAGATCATACAGATATAGATTAAAAGAAAATATAAATATCAGCTTGATCCAAAACTTCTATGGCCCCCAAGAATTTTCCAACGGTAGACATTCAATTCACAATGTTTCCTGTGGTGTGGTCCACTTGAGATTTGTATATGCTTCATTTTTTTGTATCATTTTCTTAAAATGTCCGGTAAAATGGATGGATAAAATACATATATTACTGTGGGGCCAAAGAGTTTACCGTATGCAGCATATTGACTCACTCGGTTGTAGTGAGGATCCTTACTCTTTCTCCGGGGACGGCGTGAGTGTGTGGTGGTGTGTGTGCGTGTGTAAATATAATAAATAAATAAATAAATTTTTTTAAACAAATGTTTCTATGGCCATGTACAAATGCAGGCAGTAAATTAGGTTGTTTGGGCGCGGATTAGCTACTTACAGGTTGAGTAGCAAGACTAGCTACTGAAGAGACGTTAGCAAGTTCACCATGATGTATGTTTTGTATCCACACCTTCTATCTATCCGGAGAGATCATTGTTGGGCAATATCCAAAGAATGAGTTAAATCCAAAGCTCCCGTGGATCCTAGTACAGAAAATAGTGGGACAATGACGTGCACCATTGAAAACTTCTAAAGGCCACAAAAGTTTTAGAACAAGTTGATGTCTGAGTTTTCCCTTATTTGACGTCTTTTTCAACTTTTGAACAGGTTGGATTTCAAATAAACATCATGATGGGCCTTAGGATAGTTTCAACGGTGGGAATCACTCTCCCCGCTGATTTCCTTTGGGTCTACTCCATATTTTTATTTGCCCCATTCTTTGGTCCATATCTTAAAATGGATGGACGGTGTTGATATAACTCATACATCATAGTGAGGCTCAAAGGATTTGATAAAGTCACTTCAGTGGCCTACTCGCTACTCAACCTGTACGTATCTAATCCGCATCTTATAGTTTCTTTTTTAATACGGAACAGCATTGAATGCTCTCTAGTGGGCCAACTTTTACGCTAATGAAATACATCCACATCACTTCAGTAGCGATATTGCCATTGTTGAAGGGTTACGTAGCTAATCGGAGCCCAGAAGGTACATACGATGGTTTGTGCGCGGATTAGCTACTGACGGGTTGAGTAGCGTGACTCCCCAAAGTGACATCATTTAGTTTTGTGGGTCCCATGATGTATGTTTTGTATCTACACCGTCCATCCATTTAGAGATATCATTTAAGAGCACTAGCCAAAGAATGAGTTATATCTAAAGCTCAAGTGGACCCACCATAGAAAACATGAGGCCTACCATTAAAAACTTCAAAGGGCCACAAAAGTTTTGGATCAAACTGATATTTGTGTTTTTACTTCTTTAATGTATGTGTCAACTTATTAACAGGTTGGATCTCAAATAAACATCACGGTGGACCTTAGGAAGGTTTCAACGGTGGGCATCACTCTCCCCACTGTTTTCCGAGGTCGGGTCCATTCCAGTTTTGGATCTGCCTCATTCTTTAGATGATATCCTAAAATGATCTCTCCAAATGGATAGACGGTGTTGATACAAAACATGCATCATGGTGGGGCCCACTTAACTTTGTGACGTAACTTCAGTAGCTAGTCTCGGTACTCAACCTGACAGTAGCTAATCTGCGTCCTGATGGTTTTTCATCTGTCCAATGCTCTAACGTTGAAAATCACATCCAACGTTTAATTCTACCATAGATTGATACCTTTAAAATGAATGAGAAGGAAAGGGGCGCATATTAAGTGAGGCAGAGTAACAGGTTAATTAATGTGGGAGGGTCCTGACATTGGGGCGTATCTCAATGGATATCTTGGTATCCATGCCGTCCATCCATTTTGCCAGCATATTAAGCTAAAGCAGTCTCACATTCTATCATTGCCAGAGGTACTTACATATGTGAGACTTTGTTTTCGCCTTAATCAATACTTCAAGTTACCACTTTTTTTATTTATTTACTTTTGAAATTTATATAGAATGTACAATCCGGTGCCTGTTTTTCTTTTGTTCTTTTTAATCACCATCCCTGCACCTTCAGTCAGGTTTCTTGAGGGCTGCCTTGCCATCAAATGGGTTGCTTGCTTAGTATGCCCCCACCATCAGATGCTTTACAGGTCAATGCTGTACCAGACTATTGGAAATGGTGTGCAATATAATGCTTACCTTCCAAACTGTTTTCATTTGGTGTGACCCACCTAAATCACGGATGGGCCTGATTTTTAAGGCTCAAGCTTAAATTTTTGTATAGCAGCTAATGGTTGGAATGGATTTCATACAATTATCACAATGAATCTTATAAAAAGTAAAGGTGGATATCTCTCTCCGAAGTGTTTCATTTGCTATGACCCACTGAATCACATATCAGCATTTTATTTATTATTATTATTATTCATTTTTTTTCTTTGAGCTTTTTTTTTAATTTTTCTTTTTACACACGCACACACACCCTCCACAGTCACGCCGCAGTGGGATTTCACCACCTATAGATACTCAACCCTTGACCAGGTGTTGAAACTCCCGAGAGTCTACTACCGGAGCAAGAGTAAGGATTTACCCGTAAGGCTATCTCACATGCACATTATGGTGGGCCAATGACAAATCAAGTGCCGGCCGGGCTCCCATAAAATTCCATTTTCTTATCATAAATCTCTATGTTTCAACAGTTGGGAGAGATGCAATTTTGTCAGGACAACCTTAATGCATGTGTATGTAAAATAAACTCCAATCATTAGATGTGTAATTACACCTTAGGCCCAGGGTACAGAAAAACTGGTTGAGCCAGATGTGCAATCCCACCTTAGGCCTAGTGTACCAAAAACCAGGTTGAGCTGTGATTCCAGTGGACTACACCAAAGAAAACAGCTGGGAGAAAGACAACATACTCCAATGCAGCATGGCCCTGTACTTCTGTTATGCTCATGAGTTGTTTTAGCATAAATCAGTGGCACATTGCTTTTAGATTTTAATTAGAAAATTTTGGCATTCAAGCTCTTGCTCTTGTAAGAGGAGCTACAGTTTAATTAGAATTTTTTATTTTTATTTTTGATAGATGAGCTCTTGCTTTTACAGGAGAAGCCAAGTGGCACGCGGGAGGCCATTGGATGGGATGTAGAGGATGGCTATGAATGAAAATTTATTTCTCTTTTATGTTATCTCTATTGGCTTCTTCATGTATCAATGGCGTGGGATATTTGGATGATCTTCTGCAACTGTAGTATGACAATGTGAGTACTTTGTGGGTTTTTTTTTTTTCTTTTTTTTTGTTTTGGTTTGTGGTTTGATGTGGCTACTAATGTTCAAATACTTCGATACAGTAAGTTATTTCTGTAATGCTAGAGATGTATTACTTTATCTATGTTTGGATGTAATATTCTCATTCAAAGTGAAACAGTTATTTAGAGTGTAGGCTTGGGAGGAGGTCTACATTGCTTCACCGGGGAGTTTACATAGGTCCATGATCAAAGCTGCCCAACAGGTGCAGGTGCAGGTGCAGGTGCAGGCCACAATCCTGCCTCCCCTGCCCAAACTTCAGGTCAGTCTAACTCTTATCATTTGATAAGCCATATATATATATATATATATATATATATATCTATATATATATATATATATATATAGAGAGAGAGAGAGAGAGAGAGAGAGAGAGAGAGAAGCAGAGAGAGAGAGAGAGAGAGAGAGAGAGATTAAATGTTGATTGTCCATTTCTTTAGTATACATTTTGCTCACCTAGTTTGACACCAACCAAATTCTAGGTGAAGTAATTTGCTAAGCCCACACATGGGTAGAACCTTCCGCAACAACATATGTCGCATGTACCAATATAACATGAGGTGCAAGAACAGAATTTTCCATTAAGTGAGCCACATTCTATAGTTGTTTCAAACCTCAGGTGGACTTGTTTTCCAAAAAAAAAAAAAAAAAACAGATGCCTAGAAAAATATATATTACCCTACTGTGTCCTATTAAAGAGCATATCATAAGAAGATCTAATAATTGTTGCCCTCTCTGTAGAAAGCTTGGCTAAAACATTTTTTTGCCAACATCCATTTGTCTTGTGGCATGAAATAACTTAATGTTTACGCTAGGAGTTCTAAGCAACATCACCCACTTGACAGAAAGCTCTTATCTCTCGCCCTTATGCTATATTAGCATTACGGATGGCAAGCCTCCACATGTGATTGGGAGTACCAAACCTCTGTTTTAGGTCTACTTTATATGGCATTAATATTTTTTTAGTTATCCTATTAATAGTTGGCTTTATAATATGGAAAACTTATCTAGGAGCCAATGCATATGAATTTGTTTGAAGTTTGTCCATCCTTTGAAGTTGATATCAGATGAAAATATCAATTTCATTTCCCAAGCTTAAAATTTAGTTCATGTTAGTAATATTTTAACCAAATCTAAACAGAAGTTCCTTGCCATCTTATATTTACACCATTCTTTTCACAAATACTTTATGTAGAGTTTTAATCCGAAAGATGATATGAACATCCTCCATCCGTAATAGAGCCTATCAAATATTAATTTGGATCTCCCAACTACAATCCCAATTACACAGAATGCTCGGATAATCAATCCAAAAGATAGGAACTTATACTTCCTCTTATTTTATCCTTGGTTAGTTTTAAAGTAAGTTGATTCTTCACCTAGCTTTATAGTTATAAGCAAACAGATTCTAGCATGTAGCTTACAGTTTTTTATTTTCCTCACAGGAGAGAGTACGTGACGACACACACAAAGTTACAAGATGGATGTGGAGGATGGTGGCACGGGAGTCCATTTTCCTTCTGCATGGTTTCTTTTATGTCACTTCCTTTAATTTGTCAACATAGTTTTTAAATCACAACGTGAGGACAAATGTAGCTTTTGCTACCTATCTTTCCACATGCTAAGATGTGCTATTATTTATTATTATAGGTACTATATTTCAATTTACAAAAATAATTTAAATAACATTTGATTTATTAAAGAATTGGCATATGATTCAACACATACTCTCCATGATCAACTCCATCAACATTAGTAGGCAGGCATTTTAAGAACTCGCACTTTCTATCCTTGCAAGAGCTACAAGACTTCTTTCTCCTCTTCATTTTTATTTACCGGTTAAGGAAAAAGTATGTTGACTTTACAAGCATGCAATGTTGGCATGTGTGTCGTATTGTCTCTATGCATTAATGGCCTCAACATTTCTTATTATGTCTGTTTAGTGCACTCCAGACTCAACAGGGATAGCTTTTGCGTACGCATGCCTACTTGGTGCAAACAGAAACTCTCGTGAAGATGACTGTGTGCAAATAACCAAGTTTGAGAACTAACAAGGTGGGCCACAGGTGTATCTTCGATTGACACAGCTGGCAATTTTATTTAAACTGCTAATGCTTTTTAATGCAATTCCTTTTCTTCT
>JAJHSJ010000011.1:478040-576646 GCA_021015155.1 Magnolia officinalis | reverse complement strand
CCTTCAACGGCAATTGAATGTTAAATCCCAGAGGAAGTATGGAGTGGTCAGAAAATCGACTACTCAGGTCTACGCATATTTGGTTGTGAGGCTTACTCTCATGTACCGTCAGTTAAGAGAGATAAGCTTGACCATAGAGCTAAAAAGTATATCTTTGTTGGCTATGACATTGGTGTGAAAGGTTACAGGTTATTCAACAAGGTCACACGCAAGGTCATCACTAGCCGTGACGTCAGATTCGATGAAAGCTCCATATTTCGCAAGAATGATCAAAAGGAGCAAGAAGAACCAGAAAGGGTGATCGTAGATGTCCAGATTGACACAGATGATACTCAGGCAGAGACAAATGAGAAGACAGAGATACAGGATCATGTGGAGCAACCACCTGTGAGAAAGAACTCACCGCGTAATCGCAGGTTACCGACGCGATACATGGATGACTCAAATATTGCATATGCCCTCATTACAGATAAGGGAGATCTGTCTACTATTCAGGAGGCTCTTGATGAGCCTGATGCATAAAAGTGGAAGGAGGCTATGGACGATGAGATGGACTCGTTGCACAAAAATCATACATGAGAGCTGGTGGAGCTTCCTGTGGGCCGAAAATCGATCGGATGCAAGTGGTTATTCAAAAGGAAATAGGATAGATACAAAGCAAGGTTAGTAGCGAAGGATTATGCTTAGAGAGAATGGATCGACTTCACAAAGATATTCGCGTCGGTAAAGCAGGTATTTATCAGATTCGTATTGGCTCTGGTTGCCCAATACGATCTGGAGCTGGAATAGATGGATGTGAAGACTGCATTCCTGCACGGGGAATTGGAAGAACAAATCTACATGGAGCAACCAGAGGGCTATAAAGTTAAAGGGGCAGAGAAAAAGGTTTGCAGGTTAATAAGGTCGTTGTATGGCCTGAAACAGTCGCCTAGGCAATGGTATAAAAAATTTGATTCTTTCATGGTAAGTCAGAAATTTACTTGGAGTGAATACGATCACTGTGCCTATTACAAGACACTGAGTGATGAAAAATTTATCATCCTAGTACTGTATGTTGATGATATGTTGATCGCCTGTCATGATATGTCTGAAATCAACATACTGACTGAAGACTCAGTTATCAGGGACATTCGAGATGAAAGATCTGGGGGCTACAAAGTGGGTTCTCGGCAAGGATATTCATAGAGACAGGAAGAGGAGCAGGCTTTGGTTATTACAGAAAGAATACCTGAAAAGGTATGATCAAGTATGAGATGGATCAGGCAAAGCAGGTGAGCATTCCCCACGCGGCTCACTTCAAGCTTTCCTCAGAATAATGTCCTAATTCCAATGAGGAAAAGCAGGTTATGTCTCATGTGCCTTATTCAAATGTGATTGGTAGTTTAATGTATGTCATGGTCTGCACAAGACCAGATATTTCACAGGCAGTCGGTGTTGTGAGCAGATACATGTCAAACCCCGGTAAGCAACATTGGGAAGCGGTGAAATGGCTACTTCGATACATTCGAAGTTCGAAAGACTACGTCTTAACTTTTGAGAAAACAGGGACAAAGTTGATAGGATATGTGGATTCTGACTACGCAGGCAGTATATATTCAAGGAAGTCTACTTAAGGATACTCGTTTGTACTAGCGGGTGGAGCAATTAGTTGGATGTCGAAGCTTCAGTCAGTGGTGGCTCTTTCCACGACCGAAGCAGAATATATGGTAGTGACGGAAGCGTTTAAAGAAAGTGTTTGGCTTCGGGGGATAATAAATCAGTTGAGACTCCAGCAGGATGCCGTGCCGGTTAACTGTGATAGTGAGAGCGCTATCAATTTGTGTAAAAATTCTGTTTATCACTCACGTACTAAACACATTGATGTTCGTCATTACTTTATCCGACAGGTGCCTGAGGAAGGAGGCGTCACACTGGAAAAGATTCACACCAGCGTGAATCTAGCAGACATGCTCACCAAGGTCGTTCTTACAGATAAGTTCGAGTTTTGTGCAACTTCTCTAAGCTTGGCGATAGCGTAAAAGAAGGACGGAATGTGCACGAGAAGCGTTGATTGAAGCTATGATGCGATGAAGAGATAAGAGAAGAGATCAAGGAGCTACACTGTTGAAGGTTGAAGACCTGGTGGAGATTGTTGTCAGAAAAGTCTTCACCGCCTTCGACCGGTCGTAGGGATTGCTCGACCGGTCGTAGGGGTTCACATGACCGGTCGTAGCTCGCTCGACTCAAAGTCCAGCGAGCTCACCTTTTGGTGTCTGGGCCGCTCGACCTGTCGTGGGGATGACTCAACTAGTTGAGGGGGTCCCACGACCAGTCGTAGTTTCGCAGATTTTTTCGAATCTGATGCGGACTGCTGAAATTTGAGTTGCCTTTCGCAAGGGTGCGAAAGGAAAAGTTGCCTAAACTATAAATAGGTGTCCCCATGGCTTTTTCTAGGTATGGAAAATAACTCTAAAGCTTTCTAAAGAGATTCTAAGGTTATCAAAGGGTGTAGCAAGGGTGAGATTCGAGGGTGTTCGAATCGGGTAAGTCCTCACTCTTGTAATTTCTTTTCATAGTGGATTTTTGTCGCTTTGTGGCCGTGGGTTTTTCCTGCAAGGGTTTTTCCACGTAAAAACTTTGTGATCTTCTGTAATTGCTTGTTATTATTGAATTGTTATCCTAAATCTAGATCTGTGTGATTCCGTAGATCCAAATCCCCAACAAGTGGTAGTCCGCATCGGATTCGGAAACGAATCTGCGAAACTACGACTGGTCGTGGGACCCCCTCGATCAGTCGAGTCATCCCCACGACAAGTCGAGCGGCCCAGACACCAAAAGGTGAGCTCGCTGGACTTGGAGTCGAGCGAGCCACGACCGGTCGTGTGGACCCCTACGACCGGTCGAGCAATCCCTACGACCGGTCCAAGGCAGTGAAGACTTTTCTGACAACAGGAGAAAGATCAGATGCTCTCAGATCGGTTGTGGTATTACCAGTGGTATCTTTTCCAATGGATGATGATTAAGGGAACTCTACCCGTGGATGGAATTCTTGTCGATTGTGAGAGTGGGCCTTGGAAGCTTCCAGTCTTTGAACTTGAATAAGGTTATCTGTTTCAATAGACACCTCAGTGTTAGGCAAGGCTTGCGGGTGAAAATGGGCCGAAGCTACCTGCAGGAGGTGACAATAAAGTTCTGATTAATTGAATGAAGCAAATTATATTATATAAGGAAATAGAAATGCTAGACCAAACCAACAATAAGAAGAACACCCACAACACTAGCAAGAGGACCATTGAGAAAACCCCATGCCCCAGTTGGATCTACATTGACTCTCACAAAATGTGAGATGGGAACCAAATTGAATGCAATTGTTTTAATTTATTTTTATTATTTTTGAATGGTGAAATTGAATTGCAATTATTAGCTTACCAAAGTAAAGCAGCCAAATTGCAGTTTCCTTCCTCAACATTCATGTCAAGAGTTTACGCCCCACATTGCAATTCTGTCATTTTCAAGTTGGACATGAAAGAAATGTCACTACGATTTGAGGTCTACTTCCTCATTTTGAATGCTTGACATGAGATCATCATTAGCATCACTAAGCCAAAATTGCAAATTTGCGATAGAATTTATCCGTCACAAAAATCTCTTGGTAAACGGAAAATGTCTATCACCAATCCCCTTTTTCTCTGAAACTTGGTCTGATCCCTCATCCAAGTGGGACACACATAAAAGTGGGTTAGATACGTGAATCACATTTGGGCAAGCACAATATATGATTATGAATGTTTTAAGGAAACCCCTCTCCACTACAATTAGGTGAGTTACTCATTACCCTTAGCATACTGAGTAATTAAACTCTGTGGGGTCCACCGTTATTTATTTATTTTATCCACTCCGTTCAACCATGTTAACAGATAATTTGAGGCCTAAGGACAAAAAGGAAGCATATCCAAAGCTCTAGTGGACCACACCATAGAAAAATAGTGTGATTGAACCTCTATCATTAAAAAAATTCTTCGAGGCCATAGAAGTTTTTGATCAAACTGATGTTTGTGTTTTCTCTTCATTCATATCTTTTTGATATTATAAACAACCTTTAACCGTTTTTAGACAATCTAATCAGTTTAGATTGAAGAGTAAATAACTTCATATGTTTAAATCAAATTTCACTCAAATTGTTGATTAATCTTGTATGCCCAATATCTTTCTCAAATGTAGCATGATCGGGGTGAGTAACTAGTCAAATTGAGGGTATTGATCAGTAAAATAAAGTGAATGGACCGGACATGTAAAATGGGACAAATATTTTGGTCAAAATTGTGACTCAACTTATTGACATCGTGAGAACCTAAGAATTAATGTTAGTAAGTTTTGTGAGGCCCATCATGATGTGTATTGAACATCAACACCGTGCACTTGATGTGTCCCCTTCAGGTTATGAGATATCTCAAAAATCATCCGTTTATGAAACTTAGGTGGGCAATACCATCTAAAACTATACGAAGACCTACTAAAATATATAAAAGCACTTGGTGGGGCCCACATGAGTTTTGGATGCGCTGAAACTTGGTTTGACCCCTCATCCAAGTGGGACACATAATGAATGGGCTGGATATCTGAATCACATCTAGGTGGGCCCAATATATGAATATGAATGACACATGTCCAAGGCTTAAGTGGAGCACAAAGTAGGGTTTGACCGTCCACTATTAAAAACTTCCCGGGGACTGGAGAAGTTTCAGATCAAGCTGATATTTGTGTTTTCACTTCATCGACGTCTACATGACATTATGAATAGGTTGGATGGTAAAAAACATCAAGGTGGCCCTTGGAAAGGTTTCAACGTGGGTGTCATTATCACTGCTTCCTTGGTGTGGTCCACAGGAGCTGTGAACCTGCCTCATTTTTAGAAGCATACCTTAAAATTATCCGAGAAAAGTGATGAACGGAGTGGATAAAACAGTTACATCACGGTAGGCCCCACAGAGCCCTGCCCGGATAGCTTATCATTCGGGCGGCGGTAGGACGCAATCCCCTTCGAATACGGTTAGGGCCAGCGCCGGCCCTAACCGCTCTCTGTTTCTCTCTCATACGCTCCCCTCTCTGTCTCTCTCTCTCTCCCTCGTACTCTCTCGATCTCTCTCCCTTCCTCTCCCTCCCTCTCTCGATCTCCCTGATTTCCCTCCCTCTCTATCGACGCCTCCCAGTTCGTTCTCTTCGAAGATCGATCTCCCTCCAATAGCCAACGGGAATAGAAGAAATCAGAGCACGAAGTCAAAGGTACTCTCTCTCTCTCTCATTTCCTCCTTTGATGGCCGGAAATTGGGCAGCAACCATGGTTGTGGCAGCCATATCCGCCACTGTCCATGGCCTCCTACATGTTTGATGAAATGCTTCAACCAAGAATCTTCTTGGAAGGAGTGGATTGAGGAGAGATAAATGGTGGGGATTTCAGCACTTCTCCAACAGATCCCCCCCAATTCCCAATTTACCTCTCCTTGGCTCCCCAAAACCCAATCAAAAGCCCAGAAGTGAGAGCAGATAGGTGGCATTTACAGCAGAGAGAGCCCAACAAGGGTTAGAACGGCAGTGGTTGGGATGATGGCCCTTCATCAGGCCCTTAGGAACGTCTGTCTTAATTCAGACTGGACTTATTCCGTCTTCTGGACCATTCGTCCTCTTCATTGTGACTGGTTTTGAGTAGTTATATTTTTCTTTTTCTTTATTTGACAATGTGACGGTTTGGAAGAAGTAACTAATCGTATGAGATAATCTGATCAAGGAAGATTTTGTTCTGATTAGACCATTAGTAAGTCACTGTACTAAAAGATAATTGTTATGTGCACGACTACCAGAATAGCAATTTTAGTGCATTTGTGGGGATTAAGTCATTTCTTTCTTTTTTGTGTTTGTGTGTGGGGGTTGATATTTGAAATCCTGTGATATGCCATGTTGAAATTTCTATGCCTACTCAAGTAGCATGTAACTTTATGTTTTGGCCTTCAGATATGTTCATGTTATTAACAGCAACCTTATGTTTTGTATTCTCTGTTGTCATGTGCTGTTTAGAAGATTTCACTGGCTGTAAGATACATTCTGTTTTAACAAATGATTAGTTGATTTTGGGCTTTTTGAGCTAATCACATTTTGAAAGCAACTTAAGCTACTTAAATCAGCAATAGATTACTGCAGTTCTTACCAATGTTCTTGAGGTGTTTGTTTCAGCATAGTCCTGCCATTGTCTGTAATTTTTTTGTTACGTTTTACCTTTCATTGATAAGGGAAAATGCAAAGTTCTTGTATAGTACACTCTTTTTCTTCTTTTTAATGAAATGGGATCTTTTGGTGTGCTTGGGAAACCACACCACTGGCCGGTTCGTCAGCCGGTGCCAAAGTCTCTATGGCGATTGCTTCTGGAAACAGCATGCAGGATACCCTAAAATTTACCAAAAATTTGGCTGAAGATTGCCGGCTCAATGGCACTGCATTCCGCCTTGGGGTTAAGTATCATACAACACGTAATCACTACCTTTATTAAATCTAGGCCCCTGCTTGTATCGACATATTGTTGATGGAGGCTTACTAGGATATCTATGTTAATGACAGTGTACTTCTCATGATTCTTGACATCTTTTATGGTAGGATATGCAGGCGTACTGAAAAGTCCTTGTGATCCAATTTATGAGTGGTATGTAGGACATCTCATGTTCTTCTGCCTACACAGATGCATATGCATTTGCTCTCAAATACTTAACAAGAAATATTAACTGCACTGAACAGAGATTGCATGAACATGAAGAAGCCATTGGGCTATAATTATCAATCCAAGGGGAAAACATTCTTAAGGCGGTGAAATGGCAAATGATACGAGATGCTATTTGTGTACCCTACTACCAGTTCATCTGTGCTAATTGCCTTTTATGAATATAGATGATACATGTTACCTAAAATGAGCTAGCATTTCTTTGATTTTGCCAAATATGAAAAATCTCTACAAGTGGTGTTGGCTAAAGTTTATTAAAAGAATAACACTAGTAATTAGAAAGATAAAAATTACGAGTTAAAAATGTATGGCAATCACATTTATGTGAAGAACTACAGTGATTGCCAAAAAAATATCTGTTGAAAATTACTAAATGTTGTCAATAATCCCAAGACACTTATTAAAAGGAAAAAAGATGATTAAAATGCTGATCTTCTTAGTATTTGGATTTTGATCTTCTTAATCCCATGGTCATCTTTCAATGCTGATCAGTGATGGAGATTATTGCTACTGAAATCAAATGTGCCTGTTTGTAAATTATTTATGAACAATGCAGTCTAGACATAGACATGGAGTTCTGGATGTGTGTGGTCTGAAACATATATAAAAGAAGCAACCCTCTCTCTTGCTTCTTTGTCATCTTGAAAATGTTAAATGCTAGCCCACCTGCTTCAAAACGTCAGCACTCTAGCTTGCTTCACTGGGTGTGGGGGATTGATTTCTGGCGCCAATGGCTATCATTTTCAGATGATCAGTATAACCATCCATTATGTAGACTTACCATCGGGTGGCTATGATCATCTGATCAGGGTGATTTTCTTCCTTAAGTACATGATAATGAGTGGTGGGGTCCATTATCCAGTCCAAAGGTCTCTTGACTTCACAATGTAATTTTGTGCAAAGTCTCACGCTGAATTATTCCTTTTCTTCTTGTGTTCTTCCTAAATACGTGTTGCCATTTCTTCTGGTTCAATCTTTTCAGTCAGGTGGTCCTCTCTCATTGCCAATAGATGATGGATATTATTGCTACTTGCTATCAGTTTCCTTTTTTTATTTTTATTTTTATTTTTATTTCTCTCTCTCTCTCTCTCTCTCTCTCTCTCTCTCTCTCTCTGTGGTTCTTGATGGAATGCAAGTTTTCATTTTTATTCCTTTTTATTTCTTGATCATTGTTATTGCCATTTGGAAGTGGAAGATGATTTTATTGTATAATGCAGGTAATATCCTTTTGTTGAGGAAACAACTGCATCTAGATTCAAACATGTCTGAAATCTCGGAGGAAAATTTGATTGAATGCATTGCCGACAGATTGCTTGATTCATTCCAGGTTTCCTTGAGAAAATGATGATCGTCTTCTATTTGGATTTTGTATTGATTAAAATGCTTCTTGATATTACCTTTCTCGTGCAGAATAAGAGTGCCAGTAATGTCGAAAATGAGAAACAGAACATTATGGACATGCTTAATCTGCTCCCTAACTTTGCAACAGGGATCAATGTAAACCCTAAGTTCAGGAAGTAAGTGTCGAATTCTCATTTATAGCTTGCTTCAGTGATTGTATAGGTACTTTTCAGTATGTTCTGACTGTACAATTTTTATCATATAACTGAAGAATTGATGATTTTGAGTTCACGACGGAGCATGCCATATTTGAACTTGTGGGCATTAAACTTTACCACGGGTGGATTGTGGACCCCCAGATATGGTTTTGATAACTGTACTGTAATCTCTCTCTGAAATTTATCTTTACTTATCAGTTCACAGATCCTCGACTAAGCTGAGGACTGTCCTTATCCTCTGTCTCTCTCACTTGGAAATAAAAATTGTTTTCCTATCTCAACTTGTTTGACATTGGATCCTTCATGAACATGGTATTCAAAAACAGTTATGTAATTCTGAAAAAAAAAAAAAGAAAAAGAAAAAAAGAAGCCCTACAACAGCTTTGTAATGGCCACAACGACCAATATCCTTTTCCTGCGTTTTGTGTTGATTAATAAAATCATCATCTTAAAAAAAATAAAAAAATGCAATGTCTAGAAACTCAAGCTGTGGAAATATGAGATGGCTACTTGAGACTAAGACTAGAAATTAGGAAAGCAACATTTGGGGTGTACATGTGGATGTACCTGGAATCCAAGTGGTTTGAATATTTTGGCAAGGAAAAAAAAAGGGTTATCCTATAAGCTCACCTAAATAGAAAACAACATTAGGTAGATGTTTTTCACATGACTTTATGATATCAAATCAATGTGCCATTGGTTCCTGGTGTTGATTTGGGGCAGATTTTATGTAAAAATATCTTCCCACTACTATTTTGTGTATCCCAACTGCTGAGTGGACTGAATAAGCATCCACTCTGCAATCATAGGTTAGAACTGTCCAACAAATCTGATTTCGGGGTTTCAACCTATCGAATTCCATAGATTGAGCTACACATACACCACGTGCACAATTTCTAAGTGCATGCACATCAACCATCACATTCTGCGAGAGTATCAAATAACTTGGCGTAGAGTTATTACACAATGCTTGGGTGGAGAGTTTGTATGGTAAATTTGGGTTTCAGGTCTGTAAAAGATGTAGTCATGTTCAGAGATCGAAAGTGTTGATATAATGGCCGCCACTCAGATGGTGCATGCACCCAAAATCTCCCAGGTGGGAAAATCCTAACCATTCAATCGTTGGCCAGAAAAGACAAATGACAATGAAAATACAGGAACGGTCCTAATTCCATCAAAATGAGGAAAAAAATTATGATCTCCCAATCAGGGAGATTTAGAACATGAACCATCTAAGGTGAGGCCCATCATGTGATATCAACAGTAGTACCACTGAACACATTGGCTCCCCTTGTAGAAACTGAAAAGCAGAGTGCATGATACAAACTCTCGACAGCAGCATTGCATAATGTTGATATTAGCTACTCACTTGATGGCAGTGTATATTGCTTCTTGAGGCTTCCTTTTTTGTATTAAGAAATTTTAATTGAGGCTTGGATCACCTCTCTTTCTCTCTCCGTATGAGACTTTTTTTTTTTCCTAGAAGCATTATACTTTGCTCTTTATGGAACCTGATGTGTACTCAACAGGTTAAAAGTGCCACCCAAAAGGATAAAAAGCCAACAAAGATCGTTACTTCTGAAAAAAAAAAAAAAAGCCAACAAAGACACCTGTGAAAGAACCCAGCGGCAGTTAGGAATCTTCTTCTGATAAGGTGAGTGGCATGAATGGACATTGACAATAGTAATGATTATAATCATGTCTAGAAGCACATTGCGGACCTTATGTTTTGCTGCATTATCCTTTTTTTTAAAAAAAAAAATTTATGAAGCACATGTTTGATTTTATTTTATGTTTCTTTAGGAGCCTGTTGTTCCTGCAAAAAAACTCCCAGTTCCTGTCTCCAAGAATGGTACTCTGACTAAGAAAGCAAAGCCAGCAAGCAGCTCTGAAAGCGATTCAGATGAGGAAGAAGTTGGCAATATTAGTGTGTTCACTTGTCCTCATTAAAGATACATGCTTTTGAACTACTGTAGTTTGATGCGTCCACAGCACATATGGCATGTATGCAAATCAATGCAGACATTCAGAAATGTCGACCAATGTGGACGTAGCATACCTCAGTTTGCATGATCCTAACAGTCAATGCACTGTTTAAAAGCAAATGATTGGTGGTCCAATTTCAATGGTCAAATTAGATGGCTATGATATGGACCAATGCACACATGATAAGAATTTGCAATGATTTTGCCCAAGGAAACCCTTGTAAATGATGCACCCAACTGCAAGGAGACCTCAATTGGCTACAATATTATCAAATCCTGGCACTGAACGACCTGAATTTTACAGGGAGCATTCACCACCAATAACATAAAATCTACATCCCAAAATAAAGTTACAGCTGAAATCTATGTACCCCAGCAACTAATCACATAATTTCAAGCAATCATCACCATAAAGATTGTCAATCAACACACTACAGCAGGCCCTCCGATAAGGAAGTACTATATGTAAGTTCTCTTTTTTTCTTTTTTCTTTTTAAATGTCTCTATTATAATATCAACTGCAAAATATTCATTATCAATCCTATGGTATCATTTCCATCCTAAACAGGGAAAAAATAAATAAAATCTGTTTTTGGCCCATCTAAATTCTCTCCCTAAAACTGGGGCAGGGTGAGGTGGCTGTTAATCATCACTGCATTGATGTGAAGTCGTATACCTTGCTGCACACGTTGGTCCATGACATGTTTTCCCCCCTTTATTGGCTGAGCAGGTGAGTATCTCATCTGATTTCAGAATCTGGGAACTGTTGTCAAATTTTCTTCTTTTACCAACACTCCGAGGATTTTCCTTTTCTTGCAGGAGGATTTTAACTCTTGGAATTACTGGAAGATGTCCATACCAGACATGGACTGCTGAGCCATGATGGTATGATGCATATAGGCTTCTTCTCTTCTACAATCCATTTACAACCCATTGATTAGAGGCTTTGACTCCTGGCAGAATCAAAACAGCTCATATGATTCTCGCTACTTGTCAGCTGTTGGAGGATACGTATGGCGGAGTCGTTGATTCGATTTTCTGGTTAGTCTCAGAAGCTGTTGTAATTTGTAAACCATTGATTCGTTTATTTTGGAAGCTACATTTTTTGTTGGTATTGTGCTTTTATGAATGGATTAAAATGAATGATTGTATTTGATTGATTGAATGAATAAATGAATGACTATGCACAGGTTTACGAATAAGTTAAAATAAATGATTTAGCCTCAGTTATTGAGAACTGAAGTTAAAAAGTGAATTTAGCCTCAATTGATGCCAAATCCATCTTTAGTCTCAGTTTTGTCTCAGTTACCTAAACTGAGACTACAACTCCTGTGGTTAAAGACTTTAGCCTCGGTTGTTGAGAACCGAGGTTAAAAATAGATTTAGCTTTAATTGGAGGCAACTTAGGCTAAAATTTGGATTTAGTCTCGGTTGGAAACAATGGAGGCTAAAATTTTGATTTAGCCTCATTTCGAGACAATTGAAGCTAAAAATGTTCTTTTAGCTTCACTGGAAGAACTGAGGCTATAAAAGCCGTTTTAGCCTCAGTTGCTATAACCGAGGCTAAAGCCTTAGCCATTGATGTTCCAGCCTTGGTTTGGATAATTGAGGCAAAATTGAGACTAAATGCTTTAGCCTCAGTTTTTACCCTTTTTAGCCATAATTTTGAACTGAGGCCAAAGGTCTTTTTGGTTGTAGTGTCATCAATGCTTTCACAGTTAGCTTCAGCTGGAAAAGTGAAGAAGATGTTCGCTCATTGCTTAGATCCTGTAAATGGAGGTGGAATATTTGCTATTGGACATGTGGTGCAGCCCAAAATGAGAAAACACCATTGGTACCGAATCAGTATGTTTTCTATCAGACTTTATAAAGAACCTTCTAGTTGCTTGTTTATTGAATCGCCTATTCTAATTCCATTATAAGTTTGTTTCAGCTAATTTAACTGATCAGATCTGGTACTCTTCTTATTAAGACTTTAATGTAGCTATAATAGGATCAGTATGGAATTTGTTGCATGAGATTTGGGAAATGCATTTGATAACCTCTCTTTCTACATTCTCTACTACAGATTCCTAAGAGAACATTTGAAACTGGATGGACAACTTTGTTTCACAACCCCACAGCTGTTATCTTTATTCTGGTTTCTTCTTAAGCAGCTTAGACTGTTGTAGTAATAGAAAATAATGTGATGTAGATCTTTCAGGGGATAGGTTTGGTGGGGCTAAGGTTTTAGGGATGAGTTGTAAAAAAAAAAAAAGGTTAGGCTGCAGAAAGTTTAGTGAAGTAGCTTTTCAATGTCAGAATGTTCTTGCTGATTTGTGGTTTAAACATTGAGGTTGCACAAAAGTCCCCGATATTGGAAGATCTTAGCTACAAATTATTTGACATTTTACTGATTCAATTGAACTACTGTTGTATTTTATTTCTCAACCATCTATTTGTTGGGCCAAGGGTTGGGATTTTTTTCATCTAAGAGATTTGGGTGCATCTTAATAGTTGCACAAAGCATGAACAAATTCGAGTGCAGGAGTAGGAAGTGTCTATTTTAAAATGTAAACAAGTATAAATAGGTAGAAAGCCGGAGTGAGAGCGAGAGTCTGAAGCTGGGATTCAAAGTGGGAGCGACATCTAGTTACAAGGATCCTGCAGCCAAGCATCAAACATCCAAAATGTGGGCCATTATATCAATGCATGGATTTGTAGGCACCAGTTTTACAAACGGAAAATTTATATGGTAATGTAAAAAATTTGACCTATAATTGTATTCTACCTCTTAATATATTTTCTCAAGGAACCATACATATCATCATTAATACTCTCATAACAACATACTCTGCTTCTTCACTTGAATCTTTTTGTTATAGGTAGTTTTTAGGTCTTTTACCCTAAATATAATTTTGTTTATTTCATGCCCAAACTATGGAAATTGTTGTTTGGGTTACCCCACTTTAGGCCATTTCCTCTTTACTGAATTGAGAATACAATTCTTATTAAACAATCGGGTGAATTATTTTTTGAATGGCTATCAGGTGTAACCAAAAAAAAAAAAAATTGCTACTCACGGATATTTTAGCGACGGACCAAATCCGTCGCTAATTTCTGAACAAGTTTAACACGGTTTGACCTTATCCGTCGCCAATATTTGACCAGTCAGTTTCTAATTTAATGACGGATCTTATCCGTCGCAAATAAAAGACCCGGAAAACCGCCACAGACCAAGCGACGGACGAATTCTATCGTTTATTTGGTTTTACAACGGATTTGGTCCGTCGCAAATTCACGAATTTGGCACTGCATTTTCTGTTCCCTCTTGATAAATTGGATGTTCACAATTCAATTCACTAATTCATCCCATGGCAACATATACGTGAACTAAAAAGGGTCGCAGAAATGGTTGTCAATTGTGGAAGTTAGGAGAGGCATGACAGCATAAGCCCAAGGATGAAATATAAAAACAAGCATAGAAGCAGAAAGTTTGGAAAACTTTCCCTGGGAATATCATGGAATACTTAATAGCGATGATATTATCTGCTCTACCTATTAGTGATGCATCAGCTGATTTAAATCAAGGTATAGGGGGTTGATTTTATTTTATTTATTTATTTTAAAAGAAGATTCGTATTCTATATGATCCAAGGAACTTTACAAACTAAATACAATTTGGGCTAGCCCTCCAAGACAAAAGGGAGGAGAAGGCAGCCTATCGTAAGCTATGCTTAATTTGTGCAGAAACGACTCTAAGTTTCTAAAATCATTCATAGACCCGTATGATCAAGCAGGAGCTCCTCTCTGATTAGGGGTAGGAGATCAGAAGTTTGATGAAACTCTCTGTCTTCTTGTCTTTCGCTACCCAGACGAGCCAGGTCGTCTGCCACTCGATTTGCTTCCCTCCGAATATGCTGAATTGTGATATTGGCTAAACCTTGCAAAGTTCAATCTTCTTTTTCCAGTAGTATATGCTCCATGGAGATGGGCTTGTATGCGAGGATAAGCCCACAACTGCTTCTGAGTCACTTTCCACTTGAATACTTTGAAAACCTTTATCCAAGAAGAGTTTCAACCCATCCACCAGTGCTTTTACTTCAGCCTGACAGTTGGTTTTAAGCCCATAGCTTTTGGATAAAGCAAACATGAGGTGGCCCTTATCATTATGACAAACACCTCCACTGCCTGAGGGACCTGGGTTTCCCCTTGAGGACTCATCCACATTCAGTTTCACCCGGCGCACCATTGGTCTTCTCTATGTGATAATAGAATGAGGCAATGTGGTACCTCGGATGGAGAGGAGTCTCAAGTCTCGAAGGGCCTTTTGGTTGTTGTGATCTCTGCTAGGAGGGAGCGGGAATGATGAGACGATGATTGAGAACCATCTTCGGATATTGACAATTGATTGCTCCACTCTCACCCGGTCATCTTCAAATCTATTCCCATTTTTGGCATTCCAAATCTCCCAAAAGATTTGAGGGGGAACTAGCCTTTAGAGGATCCCTATGTCAGAGTTTTGTTGGCCAGGCTCCACCATTGCGATGCTTGTCCTGCTGCAATTTGGCCAACGAGGAAGGAAACTGACAGAATGGAGGAGAAGTGCTGCTAAAGCCTGAAAGCCAGCTTACCGTTAGCAAAAGGTGGTTCAGTGATTCCTCTTGGTGATTATCCTCCCCATCACAACAGTTGCAACAAGATGCTATGATTTCTCCTTTCATTTTGACACCCAAATCAACTGGAAGAGCCTCGTTGAAGAGTTTCTAAAGAAAGACGAAGATTTTGGGAGGCAATCTACTGTGTCAAACCCACTTAGCCCACTGCCTCCTAATGCTAGTTGATCGAACCATCTTCCAAGCTGACTTTACTGAGAATTTGCTCGAGTCTTCCCTTGTCCAAATAAAGTGGTCCTCGCCGCTGTGGGTTGAAATTCGTTCACTCTAGATGTGATGTAGAACATTGGAGGGGATGAGATCGATAGCCGCGACACTCTGCAGGATACCGTTAGGCCCGAGCATCTCTTTGATCTGCATATGGCTCATGTTTTGTGGGATTTGGCCTGAGATCTATCCCTTTTTTATTTTTTTTTTAATTTTTTAATTTTTTTACAAAATTTTGGGCAGCCCCAGGATCAAAAGATAAAACTCATGGCTGCCTATCATATCCATATACAAAAAAGAAGAAGAAGAAGAAGAAGAAGAAGAAGAAGAAGAAGAAGAAACACACCTCCCCATCCCGAGCCTATTTATGCGCAAGCCTCTCTAATAGCGCCCAAACCAACCTTGTCCATTATGGGCATACCTATAATACAGCGAGGTAAATCAGTCACATCCCTAATTAGAATGTTCCTTTGAGTCGTCACCCCTTCCCTAGCCAGCCCATCAGCCAGCCCGTACCCCTCCCTAGGAATCAAGGAAATGGAAAAGCTACATCTTCTACTGAGCCCCTCTATCCTGGCCAACCAATATTTCCACTTTCACGCGGGGCTGGAAATACCCCTAAATGCATCCACCACAAGTTTTGAATTAGATTCTAAGATCAACTGCGTGAATCCACGAGAGATACATAACGTTATCCCGTTGTGAATCCCTGAAGAGGGCCGAGCCCTGTCCAATTATTTGATCAGAGGTTATTAGAGCCATCTCCCACTAGCAGATGTGCTTTAGATCTCACCAGATCCGATAGCTTCAAGATTTCTTTCCAGCACCAAGAAGCTGATGTTAGGACGCGGGCTGATCCTGATGTTTGGCCTTCCAGCTTGTATTTTGATCTCATGAATGATGCCCATAGATTATTCTTATGATCATAGCTTGTTGTCCAGGCTATTTTCATTCTAAAAGCTTTCATTACATCCCTCAACTGTTTTATGCCTAGCATGCCTTTTTCTTTTGGGGCCGCTATTCTTTTCCAACTAACCCAATGCAGATTTTTCTTGTCTTTATACCATCCCCAGAAGAAATCCGCTATTCCTTTCTCAATAGCATCTAATGTTCCTTTCAGCACTTCCGTAGCTGCCAGAGTATGAATCGGGATGCTGCTTAGGATATGTTTAATAAGAACTTTCTACTAGCTTGGTTAAGGAGGCGGCCTTTCCAGCCTGAGATTCTATGCATTATTTTTTCTACCATGGGCTGAAAGTGAGATCTCTTGCTTCTGCCCCTTATTAGAGGGACTCCTAGGTAAGAGAAGTTGGAAGAAGCTCTTGAAATTCCTGTCAACCTTTCTAGGACCCTGATGCGACTTTCCGCCATCTTGGAGGGAACCAGAAGGCTGCTTTTAACTTTGTTTAACTTCAGGCCTGATGTTTCTTGAAGTCTAGTGAGGAAGTTCAACACTTCCGTTAGAGATCTTCTACTACCGTTGGTGAACAATATTGTATCGTCGGCGAACAGGAGATGGGTTATGGTCTGTCTACTTCTAGAGGTCTTATAGGGTGTGCATGAGCCCTTATCTATGAGATTTTTGAAGCCTCTGCTGAGCATTTCTGTCAAAAGGACGAAAAGGCTCAAAGAGAGTGGGTCCCCTTCGCACAGTCCTCTCTCAGATTTAAAGAAACCGCAAGCCTCTCCGTTGAATAGAATAGAGAACCATACCCCCGACCAACAATTTTCAGCCAGGCTTACCCATTGATGATTGAAACCGAATTTGAGAAGACCCATCTCAAGGAAGTTCCAGTCTACTCTATCGTATGCTTTTTTCAGATCAATCTTTCATTATGATGTTGCTGCCCCGAACCTTCTTGTTCATGTCACGAATCAGTTCTTGTGCTAGGTCGATGCTTTCAGTGATTGACCTTCCTTTGACAAATGCCGCTTGCTCTTTGGATATCAGCATTGGGAGAAGGGAGTTTAGAGCTAGCTGCAATTATCTTAGAGAACACTTTGTACACAGTTACATAAACTTATAGGATGGAAGTCAGGAAAAAAATAATAATTGGAGCTGAGATTTTGGGAATTAGGAAAATGTAGGAGGCCGAAAAAGCTCGGGGTATGTTACCTCCCTTGAATAGGTGCTTGGTTGAATTGAGGACGTCTTCGCCCACAAATTCCAAGCAGTTTGCAAAGAAAGCACCTGATATGCCGTCTAGACACGGGGCTCCATCGATTGGAATTTCTGAGATCGCCCGTTTTACTTCTTCAAGGGTTGGATCTGCAAGAAGGTAGGTGTTGTCTTTTGTCATTACTCCCTGAGGGATTTGGAGGAGGAGATCGCCGGGAGGAGATGAGTCATCCGCTTTGAACATATTTGAGAAGTAGAGAATCGCTTCCTCTTTCATCTCCACCTGAATTGCTAGCTGAGAGTTCCCATTTAGCAGATTGAGCTTGTTGATGAAGGTCTTTCTTGATCTCTTGGTTGCTGTGGAATGGAAGAACTTTGTGTTTCTATCACCTTCTTTTAGCCACCTGTTACGAGATTTTTTCTTCCAAAATACTTCTTCCAGGTTTTCCAGGCGTATCAGATCGAGTTTAGCTTCAGAGAGACTATCCAAGGTGTTGTTGCCTGGGGCTGATGAACTGAGGTCTTCTAGGAGCCTGATTTTTGTTTTTGATTGTTTGATCAAGGAGAAAATGTTACCAAAGACATCCTTGTTTTAGATTTTTAGGGCCGATTTGGTATTCTTCATTTTACAGAGAAGGGAGATCATTGGGTTGTTGGAAGGTTCTGATTTCTAGGAAGCTGACACGGCATCTTGGAACCCATCATGCAGCGTCCACATCCGTTGAAATCGAAAGGGGCATGCGGTCGATGGGATGGGCATGGGAAAGGAGAGGAGAAGAGGAGAATGGTCCGAGTTGATTCTTGGAAGATGGTGGACCTAGATCGAGGGAACGTCTGAATCCATTCCACAGAGCTTTGAGCCCTGTCCATCTTGGCCTACTTGTAGTTCCTTCCCGCCTAGTTGTTGCACCACGTGAAATTATTTCCACCGAATCCTGCATCTATCAACTCGGCTCTGTTAATTGCTTCGACAAAGTCATATGTGCTTAGCGTAGTAAGGTTATTCCAGCCTATTCTTTCTGACTGATTCGTGATTGCATTGAAATCCCTGCAAACGATCCACGGTCCTGGCCTTGAGTTGGTTATATCTACTAGATCAGTCCATAGTTCCCTTCTTTGTACCAAGGAGCATTTGGCATAGACAATGGAGGTTAGCAGGTTCTTCTCACAACCTTGCATAAGCACCTTGAAGGTTATTGACGCAGGACAACCCTAATTATGATGCATGCTCGTGAACATAATTAAACAGCGGAAATAAAAGGAATAAATGATCTAAAATTCTAGTAGTAATCATCATAATTGAGAAAATCATAAAGGAAACATGCAATGGAGCGGGCCATCATCACAACCATGGAGTATGACATTCAATTATTACTTAGGTTGGATCCGGCGAGGGATGAGACTTCCCGATCTTGCATGGTCACACCCAATCGATCAATGAAGATCACTAGTCTGAAGAACCAAGAAGTTTCTCGGATTAGGGATTTGAGAATTTGGGGGTTTAGGGTTTAGATCGGTTCTCAAGATTTTGATCGAAGAAGGAATAACCAAAACTGAAAAATAGAAAGAAGGAAATAATTACCTTGAAGAAGTTGGAGGGGCACAAGAAGAAATTAGAAGAGAAGAGGAAGATCAATGGAAGAGAAGAAGCACCATTAGAGAGAAGAGAGGAAGGAGGCAACCATAGAGTTTGCTTTTCATTAATCAATAGTTGAAATTCGGATTTAGGGCTTTAGCCCACTTAAATAAGAAAATAAAGACATAAAATTACTAAAATACCCCTACAATAAGCAAATAAAGACAAACTTACTAAAATATCCCTAGAATAAGCAAATAAAGACATAAACTTACTAAAATACCCCTAACTAAGCAAAAACGCGCAAATAACATAAGTACGGAAAAGTTCGGGCGCTCGGTCTTCTTTCTTCAATCTTCCTTCACATGTGTCTTCCCTAAGTGGGGTCTTCTATATGTCCAATCACATGTGAAAGGTCTTCAGCTCCTCAATAGTCACCTATCCACAAGGACGACACTTGTGGTTGGCGCTTTCTTCGTTGGTACACCTTGAATGCGCTTGTGTCCGCATTAATTCCCCTCGGGTGAGAAAAACTCGACTCCGACGAGTTGAAACTTTTGTAGCGCTCTAGTAGATCTGGATCAATACCCTACAATGCGTCGCCCGACAGCCACGTAGATTCAGACGATGGTTTGTTCTTCCACTTGACAAGATACCTTTGGAAACCTCCATCTCTTGTGGATACTATCTTGTCATCCAAGATTTCCTCAATTTCTTCTTTATGGGTAATGGGTGGGGGTGGAAGGGGTTGGGTAGCAAACTCAGAAAAAGGCCATGAAAGGGACGATGTATCAACAATGGGAGCATGGGCACAGACTAGATCTTCCACATTAAAAGTTGGATTAATGCTCATTGATTAATGCTCATTTCAGGTGGAAGGTCAACCCGATACGCGTTGGACCCAACCTTTTGTAATATCTTAAATGGTCCAGCACTACGCGCTTGTAATTTTTTTGTAGATCCTTGAGAGAATCGCTCTGGTCTTATTCGCACCATTACATAGTCTCCTTCTTGAAATTCTTGCACTCTACGATGAGAATCAGCTGAAACTTTATAATCATCATTGCTCTTATTTAACCGCTGTCTAATATGTGTATGCAAATCATGAATATGGGATGCAAATGCATCGGCTGACTCAGAAGACCTTTGGGTAACAGACATAGGTAAGAGATCTATGGGCATTCTAGGTTTATAACCACTTACAATTTCAAAAGGACTCAACCCTGTACATCTATATAAGCAAGTTCAGCAGTTGGTAAAATCAGGTCCCAAGTCTTAACATGTTCATCCACTAGACAACGTAGAAGATTTCCAAGGCTATGGTTTACCACTTCAGTTTGACCATCTGTTTGTGGGTGGTAAGCAGTAGAAAATTGCAAACGAGTTTCCATAATGTGCCACAGTGTCTTCCAAAAATAGCTAGTAAATCGAACATCATGATCAGACACTATAGTTTTAGGTAACCCATGGAGACGCACCACACCATCAAAAAAGAGACGAGCAACATGAGACGCATCCGACGTCTTCGAACATGGAAGAAAATGCGCCATTTTAGAAAAACGGTCCACAACGACAAAAACGGAATCGTGCTTTTTTATAGTCTTGGGAAGCCTAAGCACGAAGTCCATACTAATGTCCTACCACGGAGCATGTGGCACTGGCAATGGCGTGTACAACCCGGTATTTTGCTTTATTTGCTTTGTTAGCTGACATGTTCGACATTGCCCTAAAACTTTGGCTACGTCTCGCTTGAGGCTTGGCCAATAGAAACGATCTTCTACGAGGGCAATGGTCTTATCACGACCAAAATTGCCAGCTATCCCTCCTGAATGAAGCTCCCAAATGAGGAATTCACGAAGGGACATACGGGGAATACAAAGTCTGTCTCCCTTGAAAAGAAAGCCATCTTTAAGAACATATTCACCCATAATATGCTGGTCATTAGAGAGCGACGCGTAAGTACCTCCAAAATCAGGACATATGGGGTATTCATCTTTCAGTTGCTCAAATCCGACTACCTCTACACTCAAAGAGTTGAGCAATGCCACTCTCCTACTAAGGGCATCCGCCGATTTGTTTTCAACCCCGGCCTTGTGTTTCAAAACAAACGAATATTCCTGAAGAAACGCTACCCACTTGGCATGCCTTGGGTTGAGTTTCTTCTGAGAATGCAAATATCTCAAAGCCTCATGGTCAGAAAACAAAACGAATTCTTGCGGTAGGAGATAGTGTCGCCAATGTCTAAGGGATTGCACTACCGCATAAAATTCTTTGTCGTAAGTAGAGTATTTTTGTTTTGCCTCATTCAGTTTTTCACTGAAATAGGCCACTGGGTATCCTTCTTGACTCAACACTTCACTTATACCGACACCAGACGCATCACACGCTACTTCAAAGACTTTAGAAAAGTCAGGTAGACGCATGACAGGAGCTTCCACCATCTTGCCCTTAATTTCTTTAAAAGCCTTGACTGCGGCTTTAGACCACACGAACTCTCCCTTTTTCATGCACTCGGTAATGAGAGCCATGATCGTGCTAAAACCCCTAATGAACCGACGATAAAAAGTTGCTAGGCCGTGAAAGCTTCGCACCTCATGAATGTTCCTTGGTTCTGGCCACTCAACTATGGCCCTGACTTTTTCAGGGTCTGCGTGCATCCCTTCAGATGACACTATAAATCCTAAGAACACAACTTGGCTAGACATGAATGCACATTTCTTAAGATTAGCGTACAATTTTTCCTTCCTAAGGACACTACAGACCTTCTTTAAATGTTCAAGGTGTGATTCCTTAGTGGTACTATAAATAAGAATATCGTCAAAGTACACCACTAGGAATTTTTCCATGAACGGCCTCAAAGTTTGTGTCATCACCCGCATGAAAGTATTGGGTACGTTAGTCAAGCCGAAGGGCATGACCAACCACTCATACAGCCCATCTTTCGTCTTAAACGCCGTCTTCCACTCATCTCCTGGGCGTATACGGATTTGGTGATATCCACTCTTGAGGTCTATCTTAGAGAATATAGTGGACCTGACCATCATGTCAAGCATATCATCAAGTCTAGGTATAAGAAACCTATACTTAACAGTAATTTGGTTATGGCACGGCTATCCACACACATGCGTCACGTGCCGTCTTTCTTTGGCGTCAACAATGTAGGCACGACACATGGGCTCATACTCTCTTGGATGAAACCCTTTTGCAGAAGCTCATCAACTTGCTTCTTCATCTCTGCATGCTCTGCAGGGTTCATCCTGTAGTGAGGAAGGTTCGGTAAAGTAGACCCTGGGACAAGATCAATGGCATGCTGTATGTCCCTCATAGGTGGCAACTCATTCGGTAAGTCTTCAGGAAATACATCACTATATTTCTTCAGGACCGAGGTCACCTTACGGGGCAACTCTAATGGAACCTCAGGTGTAATCTCTCTAGCCACAAGGGCATACACCATAGAATCCTCCTTAGCCTCTTTTTCAAACTCTCTTGCGCTGATTATATGTAGAGACTTAGGTTTGGATTTCCCCATTCCTGTAGGCTCATTTGCCTTCTCATCCTTCTTCTTCCCTAGTGTATTCTCAGGTGGCATGGGATTAAGTTTGATCTTTTTACCGTTATACATAAAAGTACACGCATTCGAATGGCCAAAGATCGTGACATCATTATTGAATAGCCACGGTCTACCTAGGATAATATGTCCCACATCCATAGGTAAAACATCACACCACAGGGACTTTTTGCATGACCCAAACTCGATGGGGACTAAACATTGCTGGGTGACAGGTAGGGATGTCTTGTCAACCCAAGAAACTTTATACGGGTCTGGATGAGGTGTGGATTTCAGTTTTAAGCGATCTAAGGTGCTATTGGAAATCACATTCTGACAACTTCCACTGTCCACTATTACCTTACAATTCTTTTCACCACACTTGGCAATAGTGTAGAAGATAGTGCTTCGACGCCAGTCAACACTACTTCTAGACTGAGCTAGCACACGCCTGACTACTGCAAGCGTTGCTTCTCCATCCATTTCTTCTTCATCAGTAAGTCCTCCTTCAGGATGATACTCTTTAACTTCATAGTCACCCTGGTCATCTCCATCCTCGTAGGACTCGCCTATAACTAAGGTTCTCCCACGGCTCTTCGTAGGACACTGATTAGACATGTGGCCAAGATTGCTACACTCATAGCAGCTTACTTGGCTCATGTTACTAGGACCGGCTCCAAGAACCCCTTTGCCCTTGTCCTCCCTAGGCCTAGGCGGAATGGTCGCCTGTGCCCTAGGTTGACTACCAATATTAGGTCTAGTTCCCTGGGAATTAGATCTAGCACTGGAGTCTCGGGACTTAAAACGACGAACAACAGGAGCCTTCAGATATTGCTCTAACTCCTGCACGACTTGATATGCTTCATCCAAGTCCGTTAAAGGCCGAGTCATAAGCTCGCGCTGAAGATCCGCACAAAGGTCCGTCTTGAAACGCGAGAGCGTTACTAAAGGGTCTTCTCGGATATCACATCACATCATATACTCTTCAAATTTAGCGATGTAGTCAGCGACAGACATTGACCCTTGGCGTAAGGATTGCCATTGGTCAAGGAGCTTCTGACGGTATGAGAGAGGAAGGTACTTCTCCTTCAACTTCTTTTTCATCTCATACCAATGTGTGATAGGGCCTCTACCAACTCTCTCTATCTTACGCTCGGTGTTGGTCCAGTAGAGCTTGGCTTGACTCACAAGCTTCATCTTAGCAAACCGCATTTGACGGTTTTCCGACATGCCATACCACTCAAAGTAGTGGTCCATGTCAGCAACTCAGTCAAGGAATGTCTTGGGATCTAAGCGCCCATCAAAACTCGGGGCCTCAACTCTCACACTCTTCATCGCACGCTCATCTCGATCATAGCGGTCTTGATGATCACATGTGGCTCATGCCTCTCGCACCACACCACGACCATTACCACGATCTCTATCCTCACTACCACTACGTGTGGCAGCGTGTTCTTTAATGATTCCTCCCACTTGGGAGTGC
The DNA here is from genome assembly GCA_021015155.1 of Magnolia officinalis. Lineage (NCBI taxonomy): Eukaryota > Viridiplantae > Streptophyta > Magnoliopsida > Magnoliales > Magnoliaceae > Magnolia > Magnolia officinalis. The sequence continues at coordinate 552,770 of JAJHSJ010000011.1, read as the reverse complement.
GCATCATACCCTACAGCGGGGTTTTCCTTTTGGGATGCTCTAGTTGCTCGACCTTAGTCATGGTAGTGGTAATTTGGTTCTCAAGGCGGGCAAACTCACGCTTTTGACCCGCTTCTAGGGCGGTTATATTTTGTATCAATTGAGCAAGTTGCTCAGATAACTGCTCGTTATTCATGGTAGGTTGAAGTCCGAAACCTCTATCTCTTCTCGTGGGCATACAATGAAGACTTGAACCAAACTCTACCCAACTAGACTACTAGGTGTTATGACTTTCAAGATGAATGCGATGAATGCAAAACTACTATGAACTGACATAATTAAGTTGAAACAGGAAACAACTCAAATCTGGAAAATTTTCAGATTAGGAACTTTCTAAAATTGAAAACTTTCTAAATTTGGAAAGTTTCTAAATCTGGAAACTTTCTAAATCTGGAAATTTGGAAATCTGGAAAGTTTCTAAAATTGAAAACTTTCTAAATCTGAAAACTTTCTAAATTAAACCTAAAAATCAAAACCCTAATTTGATAACTCGATCTAGAAAAAAAAAAACCATGCAAGCCTAGGCTTTGATACCAAATTTGACGCAGGACAGCCCTAATTATGATGCATGCTCATGAACATAATTAAATAGCGGAAATAAAAGGAATAAATAATCTAAAATTCTAGTGGTAATCATCATAATTGAGAAAATCATAAAGGAAACATGCAATGGAGCGGGCCATCATCACAACCATGGAGTATGACATTCAATTATTACTTGGGTTGGATCCGACGAGGGATGAGACCTCCCGATCTTGCATGGTCACACTCAATCGATCAATGAAGATCACTAGTCCGAAGAACCAAGAAGTTTCTCAGATTAGGGATTTGAGAATTTGAGGGTTTAGGGTTTAGATCGGTTCTCAAGATTTTGATCGAAGAAGGAATAGCCAAAACTGAAAAATAGAAAGAAGGAAATAATTACCTTAAAGAAGTTGGAGGGGCACAAGAAAAAATTAGAAGAGGAAGATCAAAGGAAGAGAAGAAGCACCATTAGAGAGAAGAGAGGAAGGAGGCAACCAAAGGGTTTGCTTTTCATTAATCAATAGTTGAAATTCGGATTTAGGGCTTTAGCCCACTAGAATAAGCAAATAAAGACATAAAATTACTAAAATACTCCTAGAATAAGCAAATAAAGACATAAACTTACTAAAATATCCCTAGAATAAACAAATAAAGACATAAACTTACTAAAATACCCCTAACTAAGCAAAAACGCGCAAATAACATAAGTACGGGAAAGTTCGGGCGCTCGGTCTTCTTTCTTCAATCTTCCTTCACATGTGTCTTCCCTGAGTGGGGTCTTTTATATGTCCAATCACATGTGAAAAGTCTTCAACTCCTCAATAGTCGCCTATCCACAAGGACGACACTTGTGGTTGGCACTTTCTTCGTTGGTACACCTTGAATGCGCATGTGTCCGCATCAGTTATCATCTAGTTCGAAGATTTTGTGATTTCCACTGATGTCCATGATGAGTGGAAGACCCAAAATTTTCTTGCAGAGTCCGCATTTGAGATAGAAGAGAAGAAGCCTAATTTGAGCCCTGTTTTAATGCATTTGGAGTCGGGCAACATTGTCTCCAGAATTGCAACTATGGCTGACTGATGGGTGCTGAGGTGCCTCTTGATTGATCTCACAGTGGGGGCGTTTCCCACTCCTCGGACGTTCCATACGAGGATGCTACCCATCTGACAAACTTCCTGAGTTCACAGCCCTGCCTTGAAGTTTTCTGTACCTGACTCTCCCATAAACTTGATTAGTAGCTATCAATTCTGAGATATCCTTGCTCTTGATTCCGAAATCTTGATCCTGGATAGGGGTAGCGCATGTTGGGAGTTTTCCACATCTGCCGGGAGTAGCTGGTGACCATCTGTGTGTTTGAGAACTGAGAGGAGTGCCTGGGCTTTTGGGTGATTTGGTTCACAGGTTTTGTCATGTCCTTGCTCCCTTTCCTTGAAGTATGGGGATTAGATCTACATATAGCAGAACTTCCTCCATAGGAATTGCCTCCTCTCCCGTTTCATAATTGTTCTCCTTCCCTCCCCCTGTATCTTCTTGGTAAAGGAGTGAGTGTGGGTGGGAAGTTGTCCCACCCTTCCTCGGCCTCGCTCCTTCTGATAAGGATTGGAATCTTTTCAATTGTGGCTCGACTGGTAGGGGTTGCTAGCTGCTGTGGGGAACGATCCTGCCTGTCTCTGGGCATGAGGGGGGCAGAGGTGAATGGAGAGATACTTGTGTTGAGACATCCCCTGAGGAGTACTGGCCTGACTGGGAAGCCTTCCTGTGAGTCTCTGGGTATGGATGGGGCTGAAGAGGGGAGGGAGAGGGCGGAGTTGTTCCCTCCCTCGAGTCAACTGGAGGTTCTGGCTGCACATCATGTTAATGAGTATCATTGTCATGGAGATGAGTTTCGCTGGGTCCTGGGTCTTTTTATTGTGGGAGAGTTGAAACAAGCGCTGGGATTTGGCTTGTGAGGGGTCGATTTCTCAACCAATAATCAAACCGTCGCCAAACAAATAATACTAGTCCTCTTCTTATGTGGGATGAAGCTATTATGATGATCAACTGCATTCTTCTCAAGCCATGTCACTCATGTGCACAGGTTCACACGCTATATATGGTACGATAGTTTTGAAGAAAAGGCGAACTAAAAATAATGGGCCTTGCAATTAGCAAAGATGTGCTACCCATTAGAGGAAGCTACTACATATGGTAAATATTTTATTTTATACCAATTTAGCCAAGTTTCCAGAACTAGATTGCATCTTTAGAAAACTTTGGTTACTCGAAACTAGTTCAAGTGACTGAAAAAATAAGGATAAATCCCTAAAAATCATATTACAACATAGGCATTTTAAACTGGAGGATTGAGATGTTTTCAAACGTCGAGTTTGGCACAAGGATCCTTCTTCAGAATCATGTGGGATTGAGATGTATTTCTTCTCTTTACAACTCCATTCTAATGCTTTCTCAATGGCAAAAAAGAAAAGATAGTACATTACTATGTTTGTTGTGCTTGGGAAGTATGAGAGATTTGACTACATGTGAGGTTTGAACACAAAAGGTGCAGTATCAACATCTTCTAATTGAACATCTTTATTATCATCTGGTGCTGCTGATAGTGACATTGATGGGGTTACAGTCTCACCTGGCTGTTGAACCTGCAAAATAAGATATAAAAATGAATACTAGGAGATCTGGCTGGCTAGAAACGCTGCCCGTATGGATGGGGTTACGGTCTCACCTCAGAAGGTTATATTCAAGGTGACCCGCTGGATCCATAGGCTCGCCCCCCTCCTCCCTCTCCCGACCGTGGTTCGTCGTTCCTCTGCTTCAGCCATGGGTGACGGGGAGGTAACAATCCCGAGACAGGTCCCTATGGTCAATTGGGTTCGTCCTCCTTCGGGGTGGATCAAAGTCAATGTGGACGGTTCAGCCAGGGTAGGTAGGTTTCATCTTTGCCTTCTCTTTGGGTTATGGTTTCAGGTCAAACGGTAGGGCTGAAGCAAAGGCAAGGGAGTTGGGCTTCAGCAAGATGGAGTTGGTCAGCGGCTCCAAAGGGGTGGTAGATGCCATCAACAAGCAGAGCGCCATCTCCTGGGCCTCGTGGTACCGGTGGGTCAAAATCAAAGCCTTCACGGCCAATATAGAAGTTTCTATCTCCTAATCCCCTAGAGAGGTAGGATCGACCCATGCATATATTTTTTTATGCTTTTCTGTTAAGCTCCAACTTTAGCCAGAGAACTGTCCGTCTATGAAAGGCAATGTATGAGGTCCATCAAATGTTCCAAAAAACCTATGTGACACGCGCACATGTTTTATCTACATCATTCATCTATTTTTGAAAGATTATTTTTAGGCATTATGAAAAAAATAAAGCAGATTCAAATCTCAGGTAGACCACATAGTCGGAAATGGTGGTGATTGGCTATTAAAAACTTCTAGTAAGCCACAAAAGTTTTGGATCAAACTGATATTTGTGTGGCCACTACTTTATTCAGATCTTTGTGACCTTGTCAACAGGTTGGATTGCAAATAAACATTTGGGTGGCCCCAAAAAACTTCTAAGGGTGGTAATTCAGTCACCACTATTTCTTGTGACGTGGTCCTTCTAAGATTTAGATATGCTTCATTTGTAGGATCATGCCCTTGGATGGTGTGGGATCATGCCCTAAAATGACCTGTCAAAATAGATGGATGGTGTGGGATCATGCCCTAAAATGACCTGTCAAAATGGATGGATGGTGTGGATGTGAGGTACATACATTATGGTGTGCCCCACAGTCAGGGATGAACTGTCCTTGGTATCCACCAAAGCCGTACATCTGATGGCTCTCATCTGTGCATGCTCTTACGTAGAGACTCACATCCGATCCTTAATTGCGTGCTGACAACGTGGCTACTGAGAGTGCTACGTGGGCCATCATGATGTATGTATACTATCCACGCCTTCCATCCATTTTGTCAGACAATTTCATGACAGCAGCTCGAAAGTGAGGTAGATCCAAATCTCATAATGTACCACACCACAGGAAAGCGCGGTGATTAAACACTCACCATTAAAAACTTCTCAGGGCTACAAAAGTTTTTAGATTAAGCTTATATTTAAGTTTTCTCTTCATCCAGGTGAGAGTGACTTGACAAATAAACATTACAGTAAGCCTTAGGAAGATTTTAATGGTGGGCATTTAATCTCCACTGTTTTATTGTAGTGTGGTCCATTCGAGATTTGTATCTATCTAATTTTCAGGCCCGTGCTCTATAATAATTTGAAAAAAAAAAAAATATATAGATGAATGGCTTAGATAAAACAAATATATATTATACGGGTCAGCAGAGCACTGTCAATAGCCACCTCCTTACGCTATAAGTACGCAATCCGCGTCTATAGATTGGTGGCTTTAAAATATGTGAGTAGGAAAGATGTGTGGATGATTGAAAACTTCTATCTAGGGGAAGCCAATGTGGTGGACCAATGGTAACACATAAGCCACACCATTTAAAAAATACCGATGACCTTTCTTGCTCCCAGACCATCCATGCTGTGGGACACATTTTAAGACGTCGGAATATATCTCAAAAATCACACTGAGAAGCAATCCTAATCATCTAAGTAATAGTTGGCAAATGGATGGTTAAAAGGAAAATAGTTAGTGGTTCAAATTGCAAGTGAGAAATCAAGTGCATACCCTCATCAGCATGCTCATGTAGTTTTTGACCTATTCTCCATCCATAACTCAACGATTTGAACAGTCCCAATTATATTCAACTATGCAAATGCGGTAGATGAAATCTTTAAAATGGTGGTGACTAGGGTTGTACACCGAGTCAAGCTAGCCTCAGCTTAACTGGGCTTGGCCACTACCTGACCCCAGCTCGAACTCGGCTTGGCTTGGTCCTCGAGCCTGACTAACCAGCTCGGCTCAATTTGGTCAGTCCAGATTGAGCCGAGTTCGAGTCAAAATTGAGCTTCCGAAGCATTTTCACAAACGCATGCGGTGCACTTTCAAATTCTTAGTGTATGTGATGTAGAGCGGGTCATGGACAGTTTCATGGCCAAGATGGATCAGAAAAGGCCCAATCGACAATAGAAGTAATCTAGACTGTCGGACCTTAGATAGCGGACAGTTTCTAGCTTAAAAATCAAGTGTTTTCCTCCTCAAGTGGACCATTGTGTATGAAAGGAATGGGTGTTTAAAGAGAGCTATATTAGCCATTCATTTCTTTTGTATATTGCCATGACTTTGGAATGAAAATCCTGATTCTTGGTCTTAGCTCATCTTAATGGAAATTGGGATCCCAAAGACATGTTTCATATTGGCATGTGTGGTTGCATGTGGAAGGTCGTGATTCTACACACTTGTGGGCTTAATCTCCGTTCTTCATATGGTTTTTGACTTGTTTGTTCTTGAGACGAACTTATTTTATCTTGTCCTTCGTGAGAATATATTATGGAAGCACATCTGCTGCTCCCGGAATTCGAACACTTGACTTTTCGCTTTGATAGCATGTTAAACAACTAGTTTCTCTAAAAGTTAGAGTATGGTGTATCAATGTATATCAAGGGACTTTAACAATTACGATCTTCAATTTATAAGATTTTTTTAGCATCTTCCATCAATGGCAAAGCTTATTAAATTAGAGTTTTGATCTCAGAACTATTGGCTCTATTTATAAAACGTATCAAAACACTTGTTTCGAATCCATTGGGAACTTCTTGTTTTATCCATGATTAGTTTTTAAAGTTAAGTATATACTTCAACTCTTTTCATTGATTTAAGCAACTTAATTCTTGTATTATATTCAGTGTATGTTCTGTACTTCAACTCCCCACAAAACGTTTATTAATGTTTGATTTATTCTACGTATGCATTGTTTGCCTGTAATATGTTAGTTTAAAATTGAAATAGGAAGCAATTTCTTTATACAGAAGGTGTAGGAGGGCTTCCACGGCTTTTCCTTATTTCTTGGTATTATGCCCATTGTTTCTAGGAATCGGATTGGCTACCACCCCTGCCAACAGCCAGGTGGCTGGTGGTCCGTGCTCTGTGGGCCCCACCATGATGTATGTGTTTCATCCATTCTGTTCATCCATTTTTACAGATCATTTTAGGGCTTGGTACAAAAAATGAGAGGGATATAAATCTTAGGTGGACCACACCACTGGAAAACAATAGTGATTGGATATCCACCATTAAAATCCTCTTAAGGCCCGCTGTACTGTTTATTTGACATCCAATCTGTTGATTAGGTCATACAGACCAGAAGAAGGGAAAAAACAACTATCATATTGATCCAAAAAACTTTTATGGCCCCCAAAAAGTTAATGGTTGACGTTCATTCAACACTGTTTTCTATAATGTGGTCCACTTGAGATTGGGATATACCTCATTTTTTGTCTCATACCATAAAATGATCTAGAAAAATAGATGTACGGTATGGATGAAACACATAAATCATGGCGGGGCCCACAGAGCACCGACCATCAGCCATTGGCTAGTGGCAGGGGGAGTAGCCAATCCGGTTCCTTGTTTCAATGGCCTTCACTCAAGCGAGTACACCTCTTAGCATTTCTTGTATGAGTGCACCGCAGTACTTCGTAGTACACATGAAAGATCAGGCTCGTGCATTTGGTGAGGCAACCTTAAAATGTCATGGACCAAAGATCAGGACCTCACAAAAATAAGATCGTCCACTGCAAGTAGCACAATAACATGAGGGCTGTTCATTAGATCCTCTGCCCAATTTGAAGATCTGTGGTTAATATTTGACCATTCATGAGTAGATTTGTTTATGATTGAATATGGACCCAAAACTATATGATAGATGTATCTCATTCATTTGACATTGGATTGAGCTCAACATATAGCTTTATCATGATGTGTTGAATACATCCATCAATTTAGATAGAGTACCGGAAAACTCGTCAAAAAGTTTTTTCATTAGCACTGGTAGTATGACTGTTTTCAATGGGTTTTCAAATATTTTTAGCCGTTGAAGTTTTGTTTTAACCGTTAAAGCTGGTTTGATCGCACGTGATGATAACTTGTTAGTCCACTTTTACTCGTCTACTTATAATTGCCATGAAATATGATGATTTGTAAAAAGCCATAATAATGGAGGGATTACATCATAAGTACAGGCATAGATGAAGTAAATTGACAAACTTTCCTCACAATATGTTATAAAGTTGTATGTAGGATGGCATACTTCAATACTAGTATTCTCGTGAAACGCCAACTTCCTTGTAATTTATTTGATCTTATTCGTAAAATGCTAAACGCATTTTCCCCTGGGTGTGTGAATCGGATAAAAGAAAGAAAGTCCGTTGAGAGAAATCATTCACTGGATGATTCTGAAATTTCTTAGCACCTATTTAGAACAAAATTATTGGGCCATCTATATCTCTTCGGTACTAGAATAAATTAAGGATATGCCTCATAGTTTAGAGGACTATCATTGATATTGCATAAATATATATCCTCAGAATTTAGATATAATCTAATTTCCTTAAGTTAATTTTTCGATTTAAGAAATTATACATGATTATATTGGAAAGATTTTGAGATTAGAATTTCATTTTTAAATTTATAGAAAATTTAATTCCGTCATACCATTCAATGAAATTCCATTAAAACCCACAACTGGTCCGAATAGCTGAACCAGTATTGATGGCGATGACACATGCACATGCAACTACTCTACCTGACTTGTCTGGTCTTGATTCAAGTCACACCTCAGCCAAGTTAATGGTTGAAAATGACTCAAGAGTATGAGTCAACTCGGATGAGTCATCAATCCATGATCTTGCCTGCCTTTCATCCTGCACCCACGTTTAAGTTAAAAATTTCCATTCAATGGTTAGGATTATCTGATCATGTCAATTATATTGGGTTACTGTGGTGTAAACGCATCTTATCAAACTTAATTTAGGTTATGGCTAGTCGACAAATGGGCCCATTAAATTAAGGGTATGGATTACACTAAAAAAGAGTCCATATATAAAAGGGCTAAAAATAGCTTATAGTTATAAGTTTAACTGATGCTACATTAGTGGCCCATCAATTAGTCCATCTTACAATCAATCACTTCTCTGCGCTCTAGCATGAAGATTCTGCTCAAGACTCATTTAGCCCAAGTAGGGGTTGAATCTGCCAGATTAACACGGGTCAGACGGGCTCGTGGTGTTGTACTGGGTCTGATCGAGTTCAATTCGACTCAAACGAGTCACATCAGACTCGTTCGAGTCTTAAAATCATCCTTGCCTGGGGAGAAATCAAGATGGTAGTCTTGAATCGTTTTATTGGATTTCCAAACGTAACCTCTCTTACACGCCCCATATAAGCACGTGTACCAGATCAAGGCCGTCAATTGGGTGCGACCCATTGATAATGTGTTTTGGGTGGTTGAATGCAGACATCAGGTGGGCCACACATGCACCAAAGGTTGGGGCGTCTAGAAGGATCAAACATTGATCATGTTCAACAACGGATGGCTTCTAAGGTTTTTCAATGGTCTACATTCAATATTCACAATGGCCACTGGCCTGCCTGACATGTTGATTGGTCTGACCTTGGCGATGGATGGGCCATCAAAACTGTGCGGCTCAAGCTAATGTACTGCTCCTGCATCTACACTTCTCAGTGGGCCATACTCATACTTTCAGTACATATGAGGTCTACAAGGACGTTAATCTGGACCGTCAATTTTTTTTGGACACAGTAGATGATAAATCACACTTAGAGCTGATCCTAACCCTCTGGTTGGTTATAACGATCAAATAAATGGTTAAAACTTAACCTATTTACAGGAAGTTACGAAGCACCATTGAACCATAACGGACCTTGACCCATTTATGTGGACGGTGTGGATTAATAGCTGAGGGTTTGGTTGGTTGCATCAAATATCTTTAAATTTCACTGTTAATCAGTAACTTGGTTTAAAATTTTCATGATATTTTATGATGTTGGGTCAACCAAATGGGGACTAATCAAACACTATATTGTGGCATGAGACTCGTTTAGGACCGGAATCCCATACAGCACCTGGGCCGGTTTGGGCTACACTTAAGCCTTAAAGCCCAAGTTAGGAAGAATTGGCAGGCCCAGGCCTGACCCAGCCAACCTAGCCTGACCTGAAATTAATAAAATCCCTCTTTCCAACATATTGTTCCTAATCTATCCATTGATAGAGTGGGTCACGCATGTACAAGGAAATAGCTATTTTAGAAGAAATGTAACCAATGGTCTACATTTTGTTGTACTTTATTTTTTTATTACTGTTTTTGAGATAACTAATTAAATAAGGACACATGTCATGGGACATATATAAAGTGTATAATATATTTAAAGATATTCGGAGTATTTTTTTATGAAATTACAGTTAGTTGTGATATGATGATACACATTACCTGATGATGGGGTATGACTAAGAAATGAAAAGGTGGAAAGTGGTCAAGTGAAAATAACGGTTAAAATGACACATGTCAGGAAGAGAATGAAGGATCTTGAAGACCAACGTAGCGACGAATCACCAGGTAGACTCCTAGGAGTTTCAACACTAGGTCAAGGGTTCGAGTACCCATAGGTGGTGAAATTCTACTAAGGCATGAGTGTGTGGGGGTGTGCGTGCGTGCGTTTTAAAAAAAAAAAAAGAAAAAAAGAAAAAACAAGACCATCGTAGCGACGAATCACCTGTCATAACTAGTAAATAAAGAAAGAAATGACTTAAAAATAGTTGTAAGAAAGATCAATAAATAATAGAAGAATCAAATAAAGCAAGTCGGATCACACCAAATCAATCAAATTAATTAAATTATCTTTCTTTATCATAACTTAGCTCTATAATAAAAGTAGCGATAATACCCAATAGCGATAATCTTTAGTTGTATTCCAAGTTTATGCTTTTACGCTAGACTATTTTCTTGATTCTATGCAATCAATTAATCTTTTAGAAATGTATAATGTGATTGACTATTAATTAGTATTTTCTTTTTGTTTGGTTGTTCCAACTTGTAAAAGTTCTTTTGTATAGAAAGTAAGGTGTTATTATCTTTGGAGGAAGAATTTCACCCCCCGATAATTGCTTGGTTATCTTATAACTATCTTACGAGTGGTTGAATAGGTGACATCTTAGTCATATACAATTGTACTCGATGCATCTGACTATATTGGCACTTCGGGTAAAGTTGTTTGGTTTGAATCGAGTCATACAATCAATTCTAGCACACTTGTGCACATCACACATGACCAAAATGAGTGCCAACACATTTGAGGTCGAGAGGTTGCATGAGGATTTAAAAAGTATATTTGTAAAATATAATATGTTCACATAAGTTGGATTGGGCAGGGTGGGGCAGATCTAGACTAAGTCAAGCTAAAATGACTTGAGCCCAAGCCTAGCTAAAAATTGATTGGTTCATGCATGCAAGGCTAAGCTTGTTTGTCAAATCTACTCCAACTGGGCGAGCAACTACCTGGGCCATTGCCACTCTTGTTGGGGGCCTTGCACAAAACCTTAGGATCTAGCCTCCTAGAACAAACCAAAATTATGGATAATAAAGCAATGAAATAAATCAAAGTATAAACCACACACCACACAAGAGATTTTTACATGGAAAACCCTCAAAGAGGTAAAAACCACAGGACCTCGTCCAGATCAACAATCCACTATGAAGTAGAAAGTTACAACCGTCTTCACTCACGCAGGAGTGGATAAATAATAAGATAATAAAAGAAAAACGGAGAGATTTCACCGATTACGAGGACGTAGAAGCGCTGAGATATAGATTGCACAGTAGATAACCTCCACAAGCATAACCTCCCTTATACAAGCTTCATCTCTCTCTCTCTCTCTCTCTCTCTCTCTCTCTCTCATACCTTTGATAGCCCTCTTGTGTTTTTCATTCATCTAGAAAAACCCTAGGAACCCCTATTTATAGTTTTAGGAAACTCCTTTCCACATCTTAATTGCGAAAGGACTTGCAAAATAAAATGTGTGAGAGATGAAAATTTGATGGTTTCCTAAAACTGCGTAACCTCGACTGGTCGAACGAATCTGTGTAACCTCAACTGGTCGAGCGGAGTCCACGACCAATCGAGCGCCACTCACAACCGGTCGAGCACCTCCCACGATCGGTCGAGCACCCAGGAGAAAAATTACCCAAAGTCGCTGGACTTTTGAGTCGTGTTAGGGCTTGAACTCACGACCGTTCGAGCGTCAGTCACGACCGATAGAGCACCTCCCACGACCGGTCGTGCAACACGGTGAATTTCTCCGATTTTGCACCAGCTGCACCGTCTCTCCTCTGAACTGAGGAGGAAAACCCCATCAACTCTTAATCAGCTGGCCCTCCTTACATTCATTGCAAATACAAAATGAGGATGATCCACAACTCAGGCAAGCCACTCTAATCAAATGTTTAGGGTAGTTTGGATATCACCGAATGAGTAAGTTTTTTTAACTTATGTAAGTCAATAAGTTATTTTTAAAAAAACTTATGTAAGCTAATAAATTATTATTATTTTTCTAACCTTAGTTTCGTAAATACCATTACATGAATGACTTATGTGATGAAAGTAACTTTATCTAATGGAAACAGTGTAAATTTACTCTCAAGCATCTAAGCTTACATGAGGAATAGAAGAAGGACGGCAATGGCTAGGTGGGGTCAATTGCAATGGTAGGACGTCTCCCTAGGCGTAGGGAGAGGGCCCCATCCAGAAGGGGCTCTGTTCCAACCACCGTTCGTCGGCGTGGTAGGTCGTCTAGAAGATCGGGTAGCCCCATCAGGTCGGCCAAGGGTTACTCCAAAGAGGGATTTAGTCTATTCGTGGGGAATATCCCCTTCGACTGTACGTCGGAAGATCTGTGGAAAATTTTCTGCAAATTTGGTAAGTTGTATTGTGTCTATGCTCCGGTTTTCCCGGATTCATTTAGGCCAAAGGGTTATGCGTTTGTTCGATTCTTCTATGAGCAAGAGGCGAAAAATGCTATGGACACTCTCCACGGCAAAAGAGTGGATGGGAGAATCATCATAATTAAGAAGGCATTTCAGAAACCAACAGCGGCTCGCATCTCAGTTTTGAAAGGTTCAGCTGCTCGCCCCGGCGAACAGGGCCACCATGTGACAGCGGAAACATCTTTTGCTACTGTTATCTCGACTGGGAAGCAGAGCCCTTTCGTCCGCCCTATATCTGAGCACCAATCTTTTATAGATGCGGATCCCGACTTGGTCAGGTTCAAGTTGGAAGAGCATAAACTTGTTGTCATTGGTGTAGCGTCAGATCCAACGGCATCAATTATCTGGCTAATGGAAGCCATCAGAGAGTCCACATTTAATTCAGTAGCCATCGACATTTCCAGGTTATCTGCGAATTCCTTCCTTATCTCTTTTAAAGCCAAGATAGATCTATCAGGATTCCTGAAAGATAGTCAGCTAATTGGCAAGATGGGCCTTCAATCAGTGTCTCCATGGACTCTAGATTCGGCTGTTGGGGAGATTGGTACCTGGATCAGGATGTATGGTATCCCATATCACGCATGGTTTGAATCAGTCTTTTGGATCTTGGAAGATCCTTTGGCAGAGTGGCCCAGCTTGACACTAATAGCAGATATGGTATTTTTCAAGTCTTCGCCAGGATCAAAGTCATTCTGCACTCGGAAGCAGACCTCCAACGCATTATTAATCTCAGGGTTGGGGATGATAAGTCCACCCCTATCTCAGTTCTCTCCTCAGTTCGGCTGTCAGCAGAAAACGCTCCAGGAACCTATTTTGGGAAAAAATTCAAATTTTGGCAAGCAATTCATCAGATCGAGATCTACTGGTAAGTTGCCTAATTCAACCCCAACCTCAGGGATGGAAATAGTTCCCTATCTTTCTCCATCCTCTCCACTTAAACCACCACCAAAGGAGCTCATCAATCTCTTATCTTCTAGAAACACCCCTGTTGCCCAGCAGCTAGTCTCCAATTCCCATCATGGTGAGAATTTGTCCTTAGATCGCAGCTCAGGTATTCCCACAGATCTTTCTCCTTATTTCAACAGGGCTAGATATGCGAGCCCGGAGGAGGAATTCAGTGTCCGGCAATAGGGTGATTCCCCTGATTTCATATTCTCTCAATCCCATCCTCCTTTTCAGCCTAAGATCATTTCTGATGGAGCGATATCTCCAGCAACAGGAAGTCCAACACAGCATCTTCCTTCAGACCCCACTAACAGGGAACTAAGAGAACCCAGACTGAGGAGGATAAAACAACGAATTCAGTTTCAGGGAAATTTCGTTCATGGATAGTATTCTTGTTTGGAATGTTCGGGGAATTGGAAATCAAAGGACTATCAGAACAGTTAAAAGGTTGATTAATTCTCATCATCCCTGGATTGTTGCAATCATAGAGCATATGATTGGTGAAGATAAGAGGGTTAGAACCGGGCTAAAACTCGGTTTTCACTCCTCTTGCTCCAATGTGGCTGTTGGTGGCAAGATTTGGTTGTTTTTCCATAATGATATCCCTCTCAGTTTTGTTGTCATCTTCCCAATCTCTATCTATTGCTATTACTATTCAGCTTTTACAGTCTCCTATTAACCTTACTTTCGTGTACGCTAGCTGCAACAAGCGTATCAGAAGGCTAATATGGCAGGAGCTAGCGGTTCTTTCCAGATCGTTTCAGGGCCTTTGGGCTGTTAGTGGAGACTTCAATGTTGTGTCTGATGTTTCCGAGAGAAGAATCAAAAGTCAGCAGGCCATCCCAAGCTCAGATGAGTTCGTTGAAGCGATCAATGATGCTGGTCTTCTAGATGCAGGTTTTGTGGGTCCAAGATTTACGTGGTGCAACAACCAAGCTAGTAGTTCCAGAGTTTGGACGAGGCTCGACAGGGTCCTGATCAATGGTTCATGGTCATCTTCTTTTCCCTCTTTCTATGTGAAGCATCTTCCTCGCTTAAATTCTGATCATGCCCCTTTATTGTTGATCCTTCCCTCTCAATCATATTCGAGCCCAAAATCTTTTCGATTTCAGCGTATGTGGACTCTTCATGAAGATTTTCAGCAGGTAGTTAGATCAGCTTGGAACTCGGCGGAATCCTCTCGTTCCATGTTCAATCTTACTCTCAAGATGAAAAACGTTAAGAGGGCGTTAAAATGTTGGAATAGAAATATTTTTGGGAACATTTCTGTTCAAGTTAAGCAAGCTGAACCTGTTCTATCAGCCCTTAAGTTGCAATTGTAGTCTTCTCAGTTGGACATGAGTTTGGACAGCATTTCCCAGCGCTAGCTAGCTGCAGCAACCACCAAGCTCAGCAAATTGGAGCTGATGGAGGAAATATTTTGGAAGCAAAAAAGCCAGAGTCAGTTGGCTTGAGGAGGGCGACAGAAACAGTAAACTGTTTCATGCTTCAGCCAAGGCAAATCAAAGAAGGTCTCTCATCAAATTTATTGAGTTGGATACTGGGCGCAAGTTGGATGATCCGGTTGAGATTAAAAATGCAGCCTGCATTCATTTCGAGAGTCTGTTTGTGGCAGATATTGGGTAGATTGATGATTCCATTCTGGCCACCATCCCTTCCTTAGTCTCTCAGGATATGAATGCGATCCTGGTGGCCCCTCCTTCACTTCTTGAGGTGCAAGCTGCGGTGAAGAACATTCCCAAGGATACTGCGCCTGGCCCTGATGGTTTTGTAGGCAGTTTCTTCTCCTCTTGATGGGAGATTGTCGGCAACGATCTCCTCCACGCTGCAGTTTTCATTTTTAACGGTGGTGTTTTTCTTAGAGCTATGGTTGCTTCTCTTATCTGCCTCATTTCGAAGAAGGCCGCCCCTTCCTCCTCAGATTACAGGCCTATCAGCCTGTGCAACTATATTTATAAGATTATCTCCAGCATTATTGCTGTAAGGCTGAATTCGGTGCTCCCTTTGCTCATTTCACCTGAGCAAGGCGCTTTTGTCAGAGGCAGATCGATGGTGGAGTCCATTGCTTTGGCCCAGTAAATGGTTAGAGATTTAGACAGGAAAGTTTGTGGGGGGCAATATTATTTTTAAACTTGATATGGAAAAAGTCTATGACAGGCTAGACTGGGATTTCTTGAAACAAGTTTTATTCAGATTTGGTTTCAGCGTTTCTTGGGTGACAATGGTCGAAAACTGCTGGAGTAATGCATGGTTTTCGATTCTCATCAATGGTGAAGCAACGGGGTTTTTCAAATCTTCGAGAGGTATTCGTCAGGGAGACCCCCTGTCCCCTAGCTTGTTTATCCTTGCCACTGAGGCTCTCAGTAGAGGAATTTCCGCCCTAGTTGCGCAAGGCAGATGTACCCCTTTCAAGCTCAGAAGGGGCTGTCTGTTGATCTCCCATTTATTATATGCGGATGACACTCTGATTTTCAGTAATGGGTCCCTCTCTTCACTCCGAGCCCTGAAAGCTTTCTTGGAGTCTTATCAGCGAGCTTCAGGCCAGAAGATCAATCTCCAAAAATGCGCTCTTTATTGTCCAGGCAAGCTCTCTTCAGTCAGCATTAGGAGAATCAAAAGATCGATGGGCATCATGCAGTGCTCTTCAGGTCTGACATATCTTGGAGTGCCGCTAGCTTTTGGTAGGATCAAATCGAGTACATTTCAGCCCCTCATTCAGAAGATTGAGAGCCGTATCTGCGGGTGGCAAGCGCGCTTCCTCTCCCAGGCTGGTAGATTAGTACTTCTTAATCACGTTCTCGGGAGCATTCCAGTTCACTCCATGGCTGCCACACGCATTCCCGCCAATGTTCTAATCTCGCTGGAGCGTCATTTCGCAAATTTTCTTTGGAGTTGGTCTGATGGTAAGAAAAAATTACATTGGAAGAGCTGGCAGTCTATTGCAGTGCCTAAATCTGAGGGAGGTTTGGGTGTGAGGAAATTGCAGGACTTTATGAAAGCTCTCTGGTTGAAGTTGGGCTGAGCGGCCAAGTACAAGGAGGAGAACTGCTTATGGAAATCCTTCGTTAATGGGAAATACAAGCTCCTATCTTCGCCATGTCCTATTTCTTTAGCTTCTTTCGCCTCCCCACTATGGAAACAAATACATTCTCTGCTCTCGCTTTTAAATAGCAATGTGCGCTGGCAAATTGGGAGTGGTAACTGCTATTTTTGGTCTGACAACTGGTCCGGTCTTGGTCCGCTCTCCGTCTACTCCTCTTGCGAGATTCCTCCTCATCTACTTTCGGCCAAGGTTAACCAGGTTTTTGGGAATCATGGGCCTCTTCCCCCTTCTTCAGTTTTCGGTTTTCTTCCTCAACATATTCTTGATTTCATATTTTAGGGTGGATTTTGCCTAGCAGAAAGGCCTGATAGTCGTATATGGCCGTTCACCGTGACAAGCGCTTTCTCGGTCAAGTCGGCGTGGATGCTTTGCAAATATCCCAATCCCCATAGAGCTTGGTCTAGGTGGGTCTGGCATGCTAAGTTACCACCCAAAATCTACCTATTCGTCTGGCGAGTTTTGCATTTGGCAATTCCGATTGATGTTGGCGTTCAGAGGCGAGGTGTTTCTCTAGCCTCTAAGTGCTTGTGCTGCTCTAACGACTCTTTCAGGGGCATTCTGCAGAATCTTTGCACCGCATTTTCATCAGCAGTGCAATTGCTTCTGCTTGTTGGCAAAGGCTAGGGGATGTTTTTGGGATCCCGTTTTCCGTCAATCGGTCAATTATTGAGAACCTGAGTTTTTGGTGGAACACCGCAGGCTTACTACATCAGTCCTCCCCGATTAGTAAGATAACCCAATCTCTTTTGCTGTGGGAGATTTGGAAGGGCAGGAATTCTGCCAAATTCGATGGCAAGGTTATGAACGAGACAAAGATTCTGTACAAGGTGAAGCGGTGGCTGCAATTGATTATTTAGCGAGCCCCTGATCTTCTGTTCCCTCCGCCGAGCAGATCCTTAAGGACTTTTCTGGGGATAGCTGAGGCTACTCGTCTCCTCCATTCTCTAATTGTGGTCACATGGAAGAAACCTTGTATTGGCTGGTACAAGCTCAACTCTAATGGTTCAGCTAGGGGAAATCCGGGGCCTTCAGGTGGAGGTTGTATTTGTAGGGGTGACAATGGTGAGTTTATTTTTGCTTTTTCTGCTGGCTACAGGTTAACTTCCAACATATATGCGGAGCTTCATGCTATTCATGACGGAATTTCCCTATGTCTCAGTTCTGCCATTACTAATATCATCGTCGAATCTGACTCCAAGATCGTGGTTGATTTCCTTAATGGTATCTTGCGTCTCTCCTAGAAGTGGACATATTGGATTGAGAGAATTCAGAGATTCCGAACTATGGGTCACCTGCAATTTATACATATTTTTAGAGAAGGGAATGGGCCAGCAGATGGTGTGGCCCGAATGGGCAGCGAAACCCAATCCTTTGTCTTTTATCGGAGCGCTAATCTCCTCCCCCGGCATGTTCGAGGCAGCCTCTTCCTTGATAGGCTGGGCCTAGGGGCAGTTCGAACTGGCTCGGTTGCGGATTAGTTCATTTCTCTTCATCCTCTGGAGGGGATGTCTAGCTTTTCACGAAGTTCCCTTCTCGCTGAGTGTCGTTCTTCTTGGCTCGGCATCTGCTCGGTTGCCTGCTGCTGCAATTTTCTATTTTGTGAGAGTTTGGCTGTCACTTCTACATTGGAGCGGATGTTTGAGGTTGGAGCTTTTTCGTTTCCGCTGCAGCTCTGGCCTCTCCTGCCTCTCATCTCTGGGTTCCTTAGCTGGGTTTGCTGTTGTCTCGGCGGTATCTGTAGTTAGTAGTGGTCTCCAGTTTTCGTTTGTCTCTGTTTAGCCAGGTGTAGAGGTTTTATATGATAGGCAGGGCCCAAATCTTTTTGTTGAGGCATGCAAGGAATGGTTGTAAAAAAAAAGCTGATTAATACAAATCTTTCTTTTTTGATTAAAAAAAAAAAGTAACTTCATCTCTATGAGTTATTTTCTTTTGCTTTTTAACTTATAATTTTTCTACTCGTCTCTTTGCTCTTCTTGTGACAGGAGATCCATATCCAAGGAGTCACCGAATGATAGGCTTCGTGTCAAAGGCAACGGCTACACAATGGACAGTCACATTAAAGGTGGGCCTATACGATGGATGGCCCATATTGACATGGGCCACATAATTGATGGTCCACATCAAAGGACCCCTAATAATAAATGACCCACATTTAATGTGGCCCCTATGATGTACAACCCACTTCAAAGGTCAGGCTCACATCATACAGATGGTCTGCATCAACAGTGGTCTCTACATGATGTATAGTGGACATTGAAGGAGAGCCCCTCATGATGAATGGTACACATTAGAGGCCAGCCCATAACGATGAATGACCAATTGATGGCCATTCATGGTAGGCCGACATAATGAATGGTACACATTAGAGGCCAGCCCATAACGATGAAACATGTGCCTGTATGATGGACAACCAACTTTCTAGGTGGGGCTCCTCGATGTCTGGTCCACTTCAAAAGGCCTTCACATGATGGCGGCAGAAATTGAAGGCAGGCCGCACATGGCGGACAATAACATTGATGGTGGCCCCCTCGTGATTTATGACAGTCAGCGTACTTTTGATGCTTTTTTATACAGTGGAGCATCGACGACCCAAATCATTGACGGCTAGATGTCATGGCAGTCCTCTCCACTGTTCAAGTGGCAGGGGTAAGGATCAATCAGAACCGTCCATGCAAAGGGGAAACAGATTGGCTACTCCCCCTGCCACTAGGCAATGGCTGATGGTCGGTGCTCTGTGGGCCCACCATAATGTATGTGTATCATCCATGCCGTCCATATATTTTTCTAGATCATTTTATTGTATGAGACCAAAAACGAGGTACATCCCAATCTCAAGTGGACCACAATAAAGGAAACAGTGTTGAATGAACCTCGACCATTAAAAACTTTTTGGAGGCCATAAAAGTTTTGGATCAATCTGATCTTTGTTTTTTTCTTTCATCTAGGTACGTATGACCTAATCAACAGATTGGATGTCAAATAAACAGTACAGTGGGCCTTAGGAGGATTTTAATGGTGGATATCCAATCACTATTGTTTTCCTGTGGTGTGGTGATATTTATATCCCTCTAATTATTGGGATCAAGCCTAAAATGATCTGTAAAAATGGATGAACGGAATGGATGAAACACTTACATCATGGTGGGGCCCACATATCACCGACCATCAGCCAGCCAATCCGTTTCCATGCAAAGGACCCTGTTGTGGATGTTCTGTTTCTCTCTTTAACGACGGAGACAGTTTAATAGTACACTTGGCATAGTTGTCCGGTGATCCGGGCTGTCCAAATCGATGAACCCAGTTACCCACTTGATCAACTCACTATTATACTTTCAACCATCCAATTGATGTCCATCCACATATGAGGAGGTGGGCCACCACTGTATTCAAAATGGTTGGATCGTATCACGAGTTTTCCATAAAAATTCGTACTTGTTTGAACTTATCATAGTAGTCGATTGCGTAAATGACGAAAAAGTACGGGAACAATGATGGTAGTCGATCACATAGACCCGCCACGTGTATGGTGGAGATGGATCTCTACCATATTAGAGCTACCAAGGCGCCATGCATAAACGCTGAAAGCCTGTGATGGACTTGGGCCATTGTTGGGGTGGGGAAACCGTGAACAAACCCTGGCCCAATAATTAAGAAGATGCACCCATGAAGTGGGCCACACACGTTTGTTGAATATAGATGGCCATCTTTTATCTAATGCAGCATCTGTTTATATAGATGTGGTTCACCTTACAGAGTGATATATAGTCTTGAATTTCAGGACCCTAAAGATGAGTGGCCTGAATCTAACAGAATTAATTAACCACAGGTGGATGGACAACCTCCAGGATGGATGGCCCACATCGAAGGTGGGGGCCACATGATATTAGGGCTGAAAGTTGGGCGGGTTCAACCTGACCGACCCGTGACC
The DNA here is from genome assembly GCA_021015155.1 of Magnolia officinalis. Lineage (NCBI taxonomy): Eukaryota > Viridiplantae > Streptophyta > Magnoliopsida > Magnoliales > Magnoliaceae > Magnolia > Magnolia officinalis. Next base: position 532,292 of record JAJHSJ010000011.1, on the reverse strand, counting down.
GACCCGACAATGGGTTGGGCTCGGGCAGGATATTTCAGGTCCAATCTTACGCTTGGGCTATACAAACACCAACCTGATAAAACTTGAGTTCGGCTTGGGTTGAGGTCTTGGGTTGCCCGACCCAACCCAACCAACCCAACCCAACCCGAATCCGAACCCGATCAATATATAAGTTACATATAAATTATAATTGAGTGTGGATAGTTTGTGTCGAAGGCACACTAATGATGTCGAGTCTCGTTTGTCCACATCATTTCCAAGGACTCAAGCTAACAAGATATGTCAGATTTCTCTCTCCTAAATAGACTTCATGCTATGCTACATGACTTTTAAAGGAGTAGTTGTCTTATATTTTAGCTTGTTTTTTAAAGAAAAAAAATGAAGTTCTTTATAATGAATAATCACAAATATAATTAATAAAATTATAGATACAAAAATAAGTCCTATATTGAAATATAATAAACTAATGTAATAATAAAAATATTAGCATGTATTTACCCGACCAACCCAATCAACCCGACCGAGCCCGCTTGGGTTGGGCTTGGGTTGAGAATTCCCAACCCGAGATTGGGTTGGGTTAGGGTTGAGGTATAGGAACCTTAGGTTGGGTTAGGGTTGAGCACCAACTTGACCCAACCCGCCCGACTTTCAACCCTACTGTGGATATTGAAGGTGGGATATGTGATAGACAATAAGTCGATAACATTGATGGTGGGCTCCACATGATGGATGACCCATATCAAGGTGAGCCCCACATGAGGATAGTTCACAGTTAAGATGGTTCCTAACAATGAATGACACACATCGGAGGCTGCCAGCATAATGGACTGTCTACAAAAAAGGTGGCCTGTATGAAAGATGACTCACATCTAAGGTGGCCCCATGATAGATGACTCACATCTCAAAGGTGGGCCTCTCAAGGTAGATGGTCTACATTGAAAGTAGGCTCAATATGATAGACTATTCACATTAAAGACATAACTAAAGTGATGTAGATTAGGTCACGGACAGTTTCATGGTCAAGATGGGTCAGAAAAGGCCTGGTTTATGACAAAAGTGATCCAGACCGTCAGACCTTAAATCGGGCATATCTTGCAATCAATAATGAGTTATTGGACATAAAATATATGATTTTGAGGTAGAACGAGCTACTTTAGCCACCCAACCCCCAGGTCCTGTAAGCCGAATTTGCAAAATACGATCAGATCCACAGTTGTTTCCCTAAATAGTAAGTTTTAGTTTGACTATAACTCTTCTTTCATTATAATTTAGGAGTTGCGCGCCCAAATGTGAAAAGTGCTTAAAATAATTAGGAAAACAACTTAGTGAGGTAAAATAGGACACTTATTATTTTTGGCCGAAAACCTTGCGCACTAGTAGACATCACGACCATCTATAAATAGTGAGTTTACTATTTATAGTAAGTTGCGAATTATAAGAGTTTAAATTTAATTCTGAAATTTCTCTCATTGCTTAGTATCTATATTTAAAGGATTGTGAATTAGTTTATTTTATCAATTAATCAAGAATTTTATAAAATTTATTTTATTTTTGTTGCTTTTTTTTTCATGGATTTGAGAAGTCCTTGTAAAGAGTACGGAGAAGCTCTGTGAATTCTGAGTAATTAGCTTTTAGGAACATGGTGATCGGCCTCATCACGCTATCCCTGCATCGTAAAATAGGCCCAACCTAACGAATGAATCACATCAAAAGTTCGACTCCATATGATAAATGACAAATATTAATGAGGTCGGATCAAACGACTTGAGAAATAAGTAATAGTGTACGTAAGGTTGGAAACAATGGTAATTTTAACTTTTTGGTTGATAAGCTACTTAACTATTGAACAAGTAAAAATCAAAATAAACTACCTAGGTAAAAGTAGCTTATGAAAAATAACATACAACCAAACCTGCTAGTTGTAATTTTGCTGAATTGTAATCCATGGCCCTGAACGGTAGCTGCCGCAACCATTTGCATGGTCTAAATTGACAGAGACGGACCTGATCTGTCACATCAACTTAGCTTGCTTTAAGTTAAAAGGAGGTGATGAATAACAACAGTTGTGAGGCCGAAAGTAAGTTTTAATGGCAGATACGACATAAAGAAAAATAGGAGCGGAAAAAAGCATATAGGAGCGGAAGACACGATATTAAGAAAAAATTAGAGTAATTTGCGACTCATGGTCTTATCATGGTCTTATCATGCCAGAGAGTGTCTGCAGGGTCATGTCTCAATCGACTTAACCCACCCATGTGCCCGTGGGCCACAAGGGGACGAGAAATTAGGGACTGTGGACCCACCTTTTATCCAGCTGTTTTTACGAAGCAATACAAACTTAGTTTGAGAACTTAGGCCTGCTCGTACGGAAAGTGAATTGAAGGACGAAAACACCTCTCCTTGCATTGAAACGGATTGGGTACTCTCCCTGTCACGGGTCAATGGCAGATGGTCAGTTGTTTGTGGGCCCCACTATGATGTATGCTTTTCATCCATGCTGTTCATATATTTTTTCACGTCATTTTGTGGTATGAGACCAAAATAAGGTATATCCAAATCTCAAGTGTACCACATTATAGGAAACAGTGTTGAATGAGCGTCCACCATTAAAAACCTTTTGGGGGGCATAAAACTTTTTGGGGGCCACTGTGATGTTTGTGAAAAATCCTTCCGTCTAAGTTCAATCATAGGGTCACAAAGACCTGGATGAAGATGAAAAACAAATTTCATAATGATCTAAAACTTCTATAACCCCTAAAAGGGTTTCAATGGTAGACGTTCAATTCCCCATTGCCTTTTACGGTGTGGTCTACTTGATAGTTAGATCTATCTTATTTTTCATCTCAGGCTTTAATATGAGCTCGCCAAATAGATGGACGGTTTGGATATAACATAGACCTCATGATGGGACCCACAAAAGAAATGTGATTTCTGAAAGCTGGGCATTCCTATTGCTACGGATTATAACCGTAGCCATAACCTTACACCCTGCTTTTTCAATATGTCCTTCGATATATATATCGAAGGTATTTCGATATCTATCGAAGGTCTTTCGATATGATTGAAAAAGGTCCAAAATTGTCCATCGACTTTTTTACCTATAGCTACGGATTATAACCGTATCCATAACTGTAGTATCTGCCAATCTATGCAAAATTTATTTTTTATTTTTTAGTTTTTTACATGGAGAACTTTATTCTACCTACAATTTTCTCTAATACATATTTATATAAATATGTATATAAAAGCATCTAAAAATTTTTTTTCTCTTTTTTTATTTCTTTCTTTATTTATTTAACAAGAATATCTTCTAAACCAAAATTAGTTACTTGACATATCCTATATGATTTTGAGGTAGGAGAAGCTACTTTAGCCAACCAACCTGGTTATTTTTCAAGATTCCATCAGGTCAATGGTCAAAAATCCATTTCATTCACTTCACGGTCAATTTCGATCGGTTCGCGATCAATTTCATTCATTTCATTTACTTCACGATCAATTTCATGCATTTCACAGTCAATCCCGGCGATTCCACTTCACTTCACGGTTAATTCCATGCATTTCACGGTTAATTTCTTTCACTTCACGGTCAATTCCGTGCATTTCACGGTCAATTCCCTTCATTTCACGGTCAAACAGAAATTGAGGGGGGCAAACTAGAAATTGAGCGGGCCAAACTAGAAATTCAGCAAGGCAAACATGAATTTCAGCGGGGCAAACATGAAATTGAGCGAAGCCAACGAGAAATTGAGCTGGGCAAACATGAAATTGAGCGGGGCAAACTAGAAATTAAGCAGGGCAAGTATGAAATTGAGCAGGGCAAACTAGAAATTCAGCGGGGCAAACATGAAATCGAGCGGGGCAAAAATGAATTTCAGTGGGGCAAACATGAAATTGAGTGGGGTAAACTAGAAATTGAGCGGGGCAAACTAGAAATTGAGTGGGGCAAATATGAAATTGAGCGGGGCAAACTAGAAATTGAGTGGGGCAAATATGAAATTGAGCGGGGCAAACTAGAAATTTAGTGGGGCAAACTAGAAATTGAGCGGGGCAAACATGAAATTGAGCGGGTCAAACTAAAAATTGAGCGGTGCAAACATGAGCGGTGCAAATGAAAATTGAGCGAGACAAACTAGAAATTCAGCGGGGCAAACATGAATTTTAGTGGGGCGAATTAGAAATTGAGTGGGGCAAACTAGAAATTCAACGGGGCAAAAATGAATTTCAGTGGGGCAAACATGAAGGTTGAAGGTTATCAAAGAAATTTAAATTTTTAACAAAAAAATTTAGATAATTTTTGGAGTTTTCGACATATCAAAAACTTTAGTTAACATGTCGACCCGATTAATCAAAGCAATATTAGGGTTACTGCTAGACATGCGTAAGGGTTTGAAAGGATTATACCATGGACCATATCTCAAGTGGTAGACTAAGTGAAGATACCTCGTTTCAACATTGAGGTCTTGGTATCGATTCCTTAGTGGGGGTGGCTAATAGTGGAGTGTGCACTAACAGTGGATTATACTAACAAGCTAACCTCACATCCCTCCCCCCCAAAAAAGGAGGGTTTGAAAGGATTTTTGAAGAAACGAAAAGATATGGTTTTTCTCATGGGTCTTTGAAACGGTAATGCAGTGCAAATGAGCATACACTAAGGTTCTTTTAAAGAAAGATGATCTGTAATTGTCAAATATTGTTTGTAAACCCTATTTGATAATTGTATAATAGGATGCTCATGTTCAATGCGAGTACAAATATTAAGTTGGCATATGCATTTCAGTAAATTAAGATTTAACCGCTGATTCAAGTTTTGATTTTTGTTTATTAAGATATACTCATTATGCATGCATAAGGTGAAATGAACAGTTATGAATGGCTATGATTGAAGCTAACACATCTCTTGATAAAGATGATTGGACCACTTAGAAGTGTGCATGCCAGTTACACCTAGCATGAGATTTTCATGTTTTACACTAATATTTTCAGTATTTATGTCGTTGGAAATGCGGACATTGTGATCACGCCTAGTCCCACTTTGATAAATGAGGTGATGATTACCGTGGTCTAGTGTTGATAGTTCCAATCGACCAAATAATTTAGGATACTTTATAGGATCCATTAAAATATCTAGTAGAATCTTGATCATCAATGAATTACCATATAATACATTGCATATTGAAGAATATCATGATTATCCCAAGTTAGAGAATGTTGGAATCATTGGCCACATATGGCATGTTTTTATCTGGTAATGCAATGATTGGTTTAAATTAATTACATTGGGGTATATACGGTTTTATAGGCATGAAGTACTATAGACAACTTAAGATAGAATTGTATTGAAAAATGACTTCTCTCCTTATAAGTGAAAGAGTTCTACAATGGGTGGACTCTCTCACATAGCCACTCCCCTATATAAAATGCATTCGGTCCCTAACACAGACCTTATGTTTGCCCCGTTGAATTTCTAGTTTGCACGCTCAATTTCATGTTTGTCCCGCTCAATTTCTAGTTTGCCCCGCTCAATTTCATGTTTGCCCCGCTGAAATTCATGTTTACCCCGCTCAATTTCTAGTTTGCTCCGCTCAATTTCATGTTTGCCTCGTTGAATTTCATGTTTGCCCCTCTCAATTTCATGTTTGCCTTATAGTTTGCCCCGCTCAATTTCATTTTTGCCCGCTCAATTTCCAGTTTGACCGCGAAGTAATTGAAATTGACCACGAAGTGAATGAAATAGATTTTTGAGCATCGACCCGATGGAATCTTGGAAAATAGCTAGTTTTGTTGGCTAAATTTGCTTCTCCTACTCCAAAATCATATGTGGTACGTTAAGTAAAGCATTCTAGTTTATGAGATATGCTTGTTGAATAAATAAACAAAGAAATAAATTAAAAGAGAAAAAAAAATTATATGCTTATATATACATATTTATATAAATATGTATTAGAGAAAAATGTAGGTAGAATAAAGTTCTCCATGTAAAATATTTCTTTAAAAAAAAAAAAATGCACAAACTGCAATGGACTACAGTTATGGCTACGGTTATAATCCGTAGCCATAGGGAAAATACCTTCAATACATATCGAATACTCTTTGATATGTATTGATAATTGCAGGATTTTTTAGGCAAACTCGTTGGACAGTTCTGGACCTTTTTCGATATATCGAAAAACCTTCGATACATATTGAAAAAGCAAGGGCTACAGCTATAGCTACGGTTATAATTCGTAGCCATAGAAAACATTGTAGCCTGTATTTATTTATTTATTTGTTGTTGTATACCCACTGGTTTTTGTGGGTCCCATCATGAGGTCTGTTTTATATCCAAACCGTCCATCTATTTGGTGAGCTCATATTATGCTTGAAACATAAAATAAGACAGATCGAACTATCAAGTGGACCACACTGTAAAAGGCAGTGGGGAATTGGACGTCTACCATTGAAACCCTTTTAGGGGTTACAAAAGTTTTGGATCATTATGAAAAAAAAATTTCCTCTTCATCCAGGCCTTTGTGACCTTATAAATAGATTGGATGGAAAATAAATGTTATGGTAGGCCCTACAAAATTTTTAACGGTGAAAATTAGTTTTCCCGCTGCTCTTTGTGATGTGGTCCAGTTGATCTTTGGATATGATTTTTTATTTTTTTTTGGATAATGCTCCGAAATTATCTCGAAATATGGATGAACGTTGTGGATATAATAAATACATAGCTGTGGGGCCATGTAACTGTGATCTCTTATGAGCCGTTCGTACAACTCTCGGTAGGAGGAGCGTCAGCGCTCGTCTTCGAAAGAAAGGGAGGGGTATTTTCGTCCTCAAATTCATTGTCCGTACGAACAGGTCTAAGTTTCCCAGCTAAGTTTGTATTGCTTCATAAAAACTGCTGCATAAAAGGTGGGTCCATAGTCCCAAATTTCTCAAAAAAACTAAAAAGAAAGTCATGTAAGACGCCTGGGTAAAAAGAAGAGAAACGTACACTTTATGGAAAGAAAAAGGAGAAAATTGCGAGTGTACGACCCATTTATGGCCCAATTGCGAGACTACGCCCACCTCATTTTCCTTTGCGAGAATACGCCCCAGCTGTACGGACGCCTTGCCAAAGGTCGAAAATGCCCCTGCCTTTTCCTTCAAGCGGGAAGACGAGCGCTGACGCTCCTCGAACTCCGAGTTGTACGAACGGTTCAAAAGTGATCAACGTTACATGGGCCCCACAGTTATGTATTTATTATATCCACAACGTTTATCCATATTTCGAGATCATTTCGGACCATTATCAATAAAAAAAATCATATCCAAAGATCAACTGGACCACACCACAAAGAACAGCAGAAAATTGATTTTCACCGTTAAAAATTTTGTAGGGCCCACCGTAACATTTATTTTCCATCCAATCTATTCATAATGTCACAAAGACCAGGATGAAGTGGAAAAACAAGTTTCATAATGATCCAAAACTTCTGTGACCCCTAAAAGGGTTTCAATGGTAAACGTTCAATCATCCACAACCTTTAACAGTGTGGTCCACTTGATAGCTAGATCTGTCTTATTTTTCGTCTCAAACCTTAATACGAGTTCGCCAAAAATATAGACGGTTTGGATATAACACATACCTCATAATAGGACCCACAAAAAGCGGTGGGATTACAACAACAAATTTTTTTTTTTAAAATAAAAATAAAAATAAAAATACTTCGATATATCGAACGTCTTTCAATTAATCGAAAATGGTCCAGAACTGTCCAGTAAGTTTTTCTAAAAAATCCAACAATTTTCGATATATCGAAGCTGGTTCGATTAATAGAAGAAGGTATTTCACCTTTCGCTACGGATTAAAACTGTAGCCAAAACTGTAGTCTGTGCCAGTCTACGAAATTTTTTATTATTTATTATTTTTTATTATTTTTTACATGGAGATATTTATTCTACCTACAATTCTCTCTAATACATGTTTATAAAAATACATATATATATATAAGCATATAAAAAAATTTTTCCTTTTTTTTTTCATTTATTTCTTTATTCATTTAACAAGAATATCTTCTAAACCAAAATTAATTACTTGACGTACCATATATGATTTTGGGGTAGGAGAAGCTACTTTAGCCAACTAACCTTGTTATTTTCCAAGATTTCATCAGGTCGATGGTCAAAAATCCATTTCATTCACTTCGCAGACAATTTCAATAAGTTTGCGGCTAATTTCATTCATTTCACGGTCCAATCGCTGCACTTTACGGTCATTTCCATACATATCACGGTCGAAAATCCATTTCATTCACTTTGCGGTCAATTTCATTCACGGAAATTCACGGTCATTACCGTGCATTTCACTTCACGGTCATTACCGTGCATTTCACTTCACGGTCATTTTCGTGCATTTCGCGGTCTAATCGCTTCACTTCATCCCCATTTCCATGCATATCACGGTCATTCCCCCACATTCCGTGTTGATTCACGGTTATTTCGACGCATTTCACGGTCACTTCCGTGCATTTCGCGGTCCAATCGCTTCACTTCACCCCTATTTCCATGCATATTACGGTCATTCCAGCATATTCCGTGTTGATTCACGGTCATTTCGACGCATTTCGCGGTCCCGCGTCTTCACTTCACGGTCATTTTCGTGCATTTTGTGGTCCAATCGCTTCACTTCACCCTCATTTTCATGCATATCACGGTCATTCCCGCATATTCCGTGTTGATTCACGGTCATTTCGACGTATTTCGCGGTCCCGCGTCTTCACTTCACGGTCACTTCCGTGCATTTCGCGGTCTAATCACTTCACTTCACCCCTATTTCCATGCATATTACGGTCATTCCAGCATATTCCGTGTTGATTCACGGTCATTTCGACGCATTTCGCGGTCCCGCGTCTTCACTTCACGGTCATTTTCGTGCATTTCGTGGTCCAATCGCTTCACTTCACCCCCATTTCCATGCATATCAAGGTCATTCCCGCATATTCCGTATTGATTCACGGTCATTTGGTCGCATTTCACGATCCCGCATCCTCACTTCACGGTCATTTTCGTACATTTCGCGGTCCAATCGCTTCACTTCACCCCCATTTTCATGTATATGACGGTCATTCCCGCATATTCCGTGTTGATTCACAGTTATTTTGACGCATTTCGCGATCCCGCGTCTTCACTTCACGATCACTTCCGTGCATTTCGCGGTCCAATCGCTTCACTTCACCCCCATTTCCATGCATATCACGGTCATTCCTGCATATTCCATGTTGATTCACGGTCATTTCGACGCATTTCGCTGTCCCGTGTCTTCACTTCATGGTCACTTCCGTGCATTTCGCGGTCCAATCGCTTCACTTCACCCCCATTTCCATGCATATCACGGTCATTCCCGCATATTCCGTGTTGATTCACGGTCATTTTCGACGCATTTTGCGGTCCCGCGTCTTCACTTCACGGTAATTTTCGTGCATTTTGCTGTGCAATTGCTTCACTTCATCCCCATTTCCATGCATATCACGGTCATTCCCGCATATTCCGTGTTGATTCATGGTCATTCCGACGCATTTCGCGGTCCCGCGTCTTCACTTCACGGTCACTTCCGTGCATTTCGCGGTCCAATCGCTTCACTTCACCCCTATTTCCATGCATTTACGGTCATTCCAGCATATTCCGTGTTGATTCACGATCATTTCGACGCATTTCACAATCATACCCCTTCACTTCACGGTCATTTCGACGCATTTCACGGTCAATTTGCTTCATTTCACGATCATTTCCATGCATTTCACGGTCATTCCTGCATATTTCGTGTTGATTCACGGTCATTTCGACGCATTTCACGATCATACCCCTTCACTTCACGGTCATTTCGATGCATTTCACGGTCAATTCGCTTCACTTCACGATCATTTCCATGCATTTCACGGTCATTTCCGCATATTCCGTGTTGATTCACGGTCATTTCGACGCATTTCACGATCATACCCCTTCACTTCACGGTCATTTCGACGCATTTCACGGTCATTTCGACGCGGGACCGCGAAAATGACCGTGAAATGCATGGAAATGTGGGTGAAGTGAAGCGATTGGACCGCGAAATACGCGGAAGTGACCGTGAAGTGAAGACGCGGGACCGCGAAATGCGTTGAAATGACCGTGAATCAACACGGAATATGCGGATATGATCGTAAAATGCATGAAAATGGCCGTGAAGTGAGGAGATTTGACGCATTTTCCGTGTTGATTCACGGTCATTTCAACGCATTTTCGCGGTCCCGTGTCTTCACTTCACGGTCACTTCCCGCGCATTTCGCGGTCCAATTGCTTCACTTCACCCACATTTCCATGCATTTCACAGTCAATCCCGCATATTCCCACATAATATCACGGTCATTCCCACATATTCCGTGTTGATTCACGGTCATTTTGACGCATTTCACGGTCATACCCCTTCACTTCACAGTCATTTTCGCGCATTTCACGGTCAATTCGCTTCACTTCACGATCATTTCCATGCATTTCACGGTCAATCCCGCATATTCCGTATTGATTCACGGTCATTTCGACGCATTTCACGGTCATACCCCTTCACTTCACGGTCATTTTGATGTATTTCACGGTCATTTCGCTTCACTTCACGATCATTTCCATGCATATCATGGTCATTCCTAAATATTCCGTGTTGATTCACGGTCATTTCGACGTACTTCACGGTCAATTCACTTCACTTAACGACCATTTCCAAGCATTTCACGGTCAATTCACTTCACTTCACGGCCATTTCCAAGAATTTCACGGTCAATTCTCTTCACTTCACGGCGATTGGACCGCGAAATGCGTGGAAGTGACCATGAAGTGAAGGGTCATGACCGCGAAATGCGTCGAAATGACCGTGAATCAACAGAATACGGAAGAGCGGACGGAGCGGAAGTGACTAATATGGAAATGATTATGAAGTGAGGCGATTGGACCGCACAATGCGCGGAAGTGACCATGAGGTGAAGAGTCATGACCGCGAAATGTGTCGAAATGACCGTGAATCAACACGGAAAAGGTGGGAATAACCGTGATATGCATGGAAATGGCGGTGAAGTGAGGCGATTGGACCGCGAAATGCGCGGAAGTGACCGTGAAGTGAAGGGGTATGATCGTGAAATGAGTTGAAATGACCGTGAATCAACACGGAATATGCGGGAATGACCGTGAAATGCATGGAAATGATCGTGAAGTGAAGCGAATTGACCGTGAAATGCGCAGAAATGACCGTGAAGTGAAGGGGTGTGACCATGAAATGCGTCGAAATGACCGTGAATCAACACGGAATATGTGAAAATGACCGTGAAATGCTTGGAAATGTGGGTGAAGTGAAGCGATTGGACCGCGAAATGCGCGGAAGTGACCGTGAAGTGAAGACACGGGACCGCGAAATGCGTTGAAATGACCGTGAATCAACACGGAATATGCGGATATGATCGTAAAATGCATGAAAATGGCCGTGAAGTGAGGAGATTTGACCGTGAAGTCCTTGGAAATGGCCATGAAGTGAAGTGACTTGACCGTGAAGTGCATCAAAATGACCGTAAATGTAAACGGATTGCTGGATATGATCGTGAAATGCATGGAAATGGCCTTTAAGTGAAGAGAATTGATCGTGAAGTCCTTGGAAATGGCTGTGAAGTGAAGTGAATTGACCGTGAAGAACGTCGAATTCACCGTGAATGAACACGGAATCGCCGGGAATGACCGTGAAATGCTTGAAAATGATGGTGAAGTGAAGTGAATTGACCGCGAAGTGCATGGAAATGGTCGTGAAGTGAAGTGAATTGACCTTGAAGTGCGTCGAATTGATCGTCAATGAACACGGAATCGCCGGGAATGACCGTGAAATGCATGGAAATGACGGTGAAGTGCGTGGAAATGGCTGTGAAGTGAAGTGAATTGACCGTGAAGTGCGTCGAAATAACCGTGAACATAAACGGAATTGCCGGATATGACCGTGAAATGCATGGAAATGGCCGTGAAGTGAAGAGAATTGACCGTGAAATGCTTGAAAATGGCCGTGAAGTGAAGTGAATTGACCGTGAAGTTCGTCGAAATGACCGGGAATCAACACGGAATAGGCGGGAATGACGGTGTAATGCATGGAAATGATCGTGAAGTGACCGTGAATGGACCGTGAAATGCGCGAAAATGACCGTGAAGTGAAGGGGTATGACCGTGAAATGCGTCGAAATGACCGTGAATCAACACGGAATATGCAGGAATGACCGTGAAATGCATGGAAATGATCGTGAAGTGAAGCGAATTGACCGTGAAATGCGTCGAAATGACCGTGAAATGAAGGGGTATGATCGTGAAATGCGTCGAAATGACCGTGAATCAACACGGAATATGCGAAAATGACCGTGAAATGCATGAAAATGATCGTGAAGTGAAGCGAATTGACTGTGAAATACATCGAAATGACCGTGAAGTGAAGGGGTATGACCGTGTGAAATGTGTCGAAATGACCGTGAATCAACACGAAATATGCAGGAATGACCGTGAAATGTATGGAAATGATCGTGAAGTGAAGCGAATTGACCGTGTGAATGCGCGTCGAAATGACCGTGAAGTGAAGGGGTATGATCATGAAATGCGTCGAAATGACCGTGAATCAACACGGAATATGAGAATGACGTGAATTGTTCACTCCCCAAGTATAGGGTTGTGATGTAGTAATAATCTCGGTAAGACCGAGGTCGAATCCACAGGGACTGAAACCTGTACGTATTCTGAAACTAACTAGAACTAGAACTAGACTAAGATGAATTCTAAATCAAATAACAATTGAGAAATAATTGTGAAATAATTATTTTAAAACTTTAAGAAAATTCAGAGAAGGGAAACTAGGGATTCAGAGGATCCACTTGTAGAGATCAGGGAGATCTTATGCCTGCTTCACAAATCATGGAAATTTACTGAACTGCCTTTGATATAGTTTTCAAGAGATGAAAGGTGTATGAATTAGAATGGATTCCATCACCAAACCATGCCCAGGAGACAAAGCAAACAACAGAATTAAACTAATTACCAACCAGTCAACATGTTTATGAAGGTTAGGAAAGGGTACCGTCATCCAACCATGCCCAGGAGACGATGGTAAACAACAGGGCTTCCTGACGTCATAAACATTAAAAGGAAAAGGAAATACTCAAAGCCATTGCAGACCCATTGTAATTTCAGTCACAACAGACCATTAAAGGCTAAAAATATTCTCTTAATAAAACAAATATCAAAGTTAAATTCATAATTAAAACCAAGTTATAAACATAAAATTTAATCTCCCATCCCACTACAAGCTTCACCCTTAGCCCTAGCTAAGGGGATTAGCCAGACATGAATGGGCTTATCTCCTTAGAATCCATAGAAAAAAAATAGAAAAAGAAAAGAAAAGAAAAGAAAAGAAAAGAAAAAAAAACAAACTCTCTACTGCATCATGTCCAGGCCCTCCAGCCGAATCCAACCTCTGCTCTCAGCTGCCTTCACGTCCAAGCAGAGCTCCCCAGTTCCAGCGTTCCTCGATGCCCTTTTCTCTCACTTCTCTCTCCCTATTATAGGCAGCAAAATTGGTGGAGGCGTGCGTGCCAGTGGCGGTGGCTGGGAGAGCTCTCACAAGTCTTTACGCAGCACCATGCGAACGTAGTGATGGAAGCCCAAGAATGCTGCCCCCGCTAGTTCTCTTAGTGTCCACCAGAAGCTGTAAAAACACGTCCCTTTGAACGGTTTTGGATGGACTACAATATGGACGGTCTAGATCATACATCTGATTCATAATGGTGGGCCGCTACTTTCTTGAAATTCCGGTTTTCCTGGATATCTGCGAAACAGGGACCGCGTAAGATTTACGTTGGATCTTAGTGGGGGCCCCGATCGAGCTCTGATGAGAAATCCACGCCGTCCATCGAATTCCCCTCGGAAAACCGGTCGACCATGATCAGTTTTGGGTCAGCTTCGTTGAAACTCACAGCGTTTTTCTTGTGACCATCCAACCTGCGTTGAAGCCTTCATCTTCCTGTAACATTCACGGAAATCCGGGACCACGTAGGAGTGTGGTCGGTTTGACCTTCTGATTACAATGAGCGGCTTGGATCATCACTATGTGTGATGATGGTGGCCCACTGAGCTTCGTCCGCAACTCCCTGTTGCGAAACAGAGATCGCGCACCCGTGCTCTGTGACATTAGAGGACCATTGATTGATATCATCTATGAAATCCACTCCGTCCATTGTCTTCAGGGCGAAAAAACCGTCCAGGAAGGAGTAGATTTAATTGATTTCGGTGTGGCCCACGAAACTTTGTCCTGCACCGTCCATCTTCCGTTCGGCTGAGATCGTCACACGATTACTTGAAAGGTGACAAAAGGACACCTAGACGTGGGTCTTATCTTTCCTACGAATCGAATAAACGGTCCAGATCTTCTGTTTGAACAATGTATGGACCCCACAACTCGAAACCGGACGGACGTTGTTCGTCCGCTGTTTAAGCTGCAAAAGGCTCGGGTCAAATGTGGTTTGACCCAGCACATGCATTCGGTGCAGCGCGGGAGCGCAACGTGTGGTACACTCTCACCTTGTACATGGAGTCCATTGTAATGTATATGTGGAATCTTCTCCGTCCATCCTCTCAGGCACTTCCTTTATCACGTTGAGAAAAAAATTGAAACATATCCAGATATCAGGCGGGCCCCAATTCACAGATCTATGGTCTGATCTGTCCGTTGGGACACTTCCACAGGGATCAAACGGATGAAATTCGACGTGTACGGTTAATCATGGTCTTCAGGCCATATGTGAAGTTTTGAGCTGAACGGATGGTGGAAACCCCGTGATCTTGCATTCTGGCTGACTTCCAGGCCACTTGAACTTCATTTTCTTGGTTTTCTTGGATCCCTGGCGTCGATCTTAGTCCCTTGGGGTCCGTCCCTTGCTTTTGTGATATCAGAGTGCCAAATCCACGCTTTTACTATCAGTTTTCAGTCAACGCTCATGAATCTACTCTGCAACACAAACACGATTAAAATCAGGCGTTAAACGGTTTCATGTTCGTAAATTCATGCAATAACTGGGGTCTAATATGCAATATTTGACCCTCAACACAACCCCCAACCAGCATCTTGCTAGTCCCGAGCAAGGTATGCGAAAAATAAGTTGAGAATTCCAGGGCAATTTTTATGAAACCGAATGATATTTTGAAACAATCCCGATACTAGAAATCTAGGATTCATGAATGTTGGGAATTCTTTCTTTGGACTCAAGTGCACGGCAAACCTCATAATCAAATTCTAAGCATTACTTCATCAATTAGAAGGCTTCTAAACATTAAGATCCATGGGTGTATAGTGTAATCTCGGCTTAACAACATTAAGAAATCCAATTGTCAATTTCCACGATAACATTGATAATCGAATGAGCATTCAGGACAACCAAAACCCAAATTAAAAGGTCCCTCATAGATCATTCTTTTTTTCTTTCTTTCAGCCTTTGATTTATTTATTCATCATTTTTTTTTTTTTTTTTTTATTTTAAGACTAGATGGGAATCAAATTTTCACTTATAGGGAGCAAACCTATGGTGAAACTAGTCGCCCAACTCTTTCCAACTTGTTAATCATGGGAAATCGAATCCACACCTATAGGGAGCAAACCCATGGTGCAATTCGTTTTTATATCCTGATGGCCAAATCTTTTAGGCTGGTTTCTTTCATGCTCAGTGATTACCAAATTACCCCTGTAGTATCAAACTGAAACTTTAATGTGAAAGCGAGATGTGTCTTGTGAAATTATGACTCAATCAATGTTTAAACCTCTAATCATGGATTAATAATTTGAAATTAACTGTGAAATTTAACAGATACTGAAATTAAGAGTCATAAATTTCCAACATCACGTATCTTGACATTCTAAATCCAGGATATTCGTCAAAATCACTTTGAATTCACTAGAAAGTCCAGAAAAAATTTTGAAAAATTTTCACAAATCTTGCTCAAGACCAAGAAAAACACTGATTAGGTTACCTAATCTCCCACCCCCAACCTAAAATCTACATTGTCCTCAATGTAAAGGATATAGGCATGCAAGGCACATGGGAAATGAAAGTAATGTGAAGTGATGGAAGATAGTACCTGAACGATGAATTGAGAGAGACCTTCCAAGAGATCGCAGCATGGAAGCCGACTAGCATGAGAGAGATAACAACACAAAAATAACAAAAATAAAATCCTACCTATACCACTTTCGCAGGTGCTCTCGATTGCATTTAGCGTATGCAACAAGCCTTTAAACCCCTAGGTTGCCCCTAGTGGACGAGTTGTAGTCTCGTGAGGGTTTGCAGTAATGTTACCCACAAACATTGGACTAAGAAAATGAAATGAAAAGCTGGGCTGCCTCCCAGGAGCGCTAAGTTTACCGTCTTCAGCCAGACAAATACAATAAACTACCCTAGTCCTATGAAAGCGATAAACCTACCTATACCTCCATCAGACTAGGAGATCATTCCTGGTAAACAGGATCAGTCAGAGGCATGGACATGTCTTCTGAATCAAATTTCTCGACAAATGGCTTTAAGCGATGTCCATTTACTTTAAATTCCTTGCCATTGTCAGGATCTCTTATCTCGACGGCCCCATGAGGATATGCAGTAACAACAATGTAAGGGCCGGTCCAACGAGATCGAAGCTTACCCGGAAAGAGATGTAATCGAGAATTATACAAAAGGACTTTCTGACCTGGCGTGAATGATTTTCGTAGAATATGTTGGTCATGAAACGCCTTCATCCTGTCCTTGTAAATTCTCGAGTTCTCATACGCGTCGTTCCGGATTTCTTCAAGTTCATTTAATTGAAGTTTGCGTAGCGAGCCAGCGTTGTTCAGATTAAAATTCAGATTTTTGATCACCCAGTAGGCTCTATGTTCCAACTCCACAGGCAAGTGGCAAGCCTTCCTATAGACGAGTCTAAAGGGAGATATTCCAATAGGGGTTTTAAAAGCAGTACGGTAAGCCCACAAGGCATCGGTCAAACGGATTGACCAATCCTTACGATCAGGGTTAACCGTTTTCTCCTAAATGTGTTTGATCTCCCTATTAGAAATCTCAGCTTGCCCACTTGTCTGTGGGTGGTATGGGGTGCTCACCTTATGAGAGATACCGTATTTCTTCATTAAACTCTCGAATGGCCTATTACAAAAGTGTGAACCCCCATCACTAATGATGGCTCGAGGCGTTCCAAATCGGGACAGGATGTTTTCTTTTAAGAATTTAATGACCGTGCGATGGTCATTAGTTCGACATGGAATTGCTTCGACCCATTTAGTGACATAGTCTACGGCAAGCAAAATATATAAATTTCCAAAAGATTGGGGGAATGGTCCCATGAAATCGATGCCCCAGCAATCAAATGCCTCTATGATAAGAATGGGATTCAAGGGCATCATATTTCGACGGGACAATGCTCCCAATTTCTGACAACGCTCACAAGCTTTGCAAAACTCATGAGTGTCCCTGAACATAGTGGGCCAATAGAAGCCACACTGCAGAATTTTGGCCGTGGTCTTTTTAGCAGAAAAGTGACCGCCACAGGCCTGTGAGTGACAAAAGGAGATGACACTCTGATGCTCATCGTCTGGTACACATCTCCTTAAGATCTGGTCTGGGCAATATTTAAACAGGTATGGATCATCCCAGAAAAATTTGCGTACCTCGGTAAAGAATTTCTTCTTATCTTGCGCAGTCCACTGTGTCGGTATGGAACCTGTAGCAAGATAATTAGCAATATCAGCGAACCAAGGTGAGTGGGAGACTCTGAACAGTTGTTCATCAGGGAACATGTCGTTGATATGGGTTGCCTCAAGGGAATCAGAGGTATTAAGGCGAGAAAGGTGATCGGCCACTACGTTCTCTACTCCTTTTTTATCTTTAATTTCCAAATCAAATTCTTGGAGTAGAAGGATCCATCGTATCAGGCGGGGCTTAGAATCATTCTTAGAAAGAAGATATTTAAGTGCCGCATGATCTGTATAGATAATGATCTTGGATCCAATCAAATAGGACCTAAATTTGTCCAAAGCGAACACTACGGCTAAGAGTTCTTTTTCCGTAGTCGAGTAGTTCACTTGGGCAGGATTTAAGGTCCTACTTGCGTAATGTATGACGTATGGCCTCTTATCTTTTCTCTGGCCTAGAACCGCTCCAAGAGCATAATCAGAAGCGTCGCACATAAGCTCAAAAGGAAGGCTCCAGTCGGGTGGCTGCATGATGGGTGCAGTGGTTAACGTGCCTTAAGCTTAGTGAAAGCTTCCTGGCACTGCTCAGTCCACTCGTATGGAGCATCCTTTTGAAGAAGATTACATAAAGGACGAGAGAGAAGACTAAAGTCCTTTATGAATCGCCTGTAAAATCCTGCGTGTCCTAAGAAGGATCGCACGTCCCTGATGTTCTTGGGTGGAGGTAGGTTAGAGATAAGATCGATTTTTGCCTTATCTACCTCAATTCCCTTGGACGAGATGATATGTCCAAGGACAATCCCCTTATGAACCATGAAATGACACTTCTCCCAATTAAGTACCAGATTCTTTTCTTCACATCTTTTCAGCACACATTTAAGATTCTCTAAGCACTCGCTGAAAGATGAACCGAAAACTGAGAAATCGTCCATAAAGACCTCTAGATATTTCCCCACCATGTCAGAAAAGATACTCAGCATACATCGCTGAAAGGTGGCAGGGGCATTACATAACCCGAATGGCATCCTTCTGTAAGCAAAGGTGCCATAGGGGCAAGTAAATGTGGTCTTTTCCTGGTCCTCAGGGGCGATTTCAATTTGGTTATAGCCCGAATACCCGTCAAGGAAACTGTAATAGGAATGACCGGCTAACCTTTCCAGGATCTGATCAATGAATGGTAAAGGAAAGTGGTCTTTCCTCGTGACGGTATTTAATTTCCTGTAGTCAATGCACATTCTCCAACCAGTAGTGACTCTAGTCGGCACGAGTTCATTATTAGCATTGGCTACGATGGTGATCCCGGACTTCTTAGGAACCACCTGAGTTGGACTCACCCATTGACTATCAGATATAGGGTATATGATACCCACATCCAATAGTTTGAGAACCTCGGCCTTAACCACTTCCTTCATGTTTGGATTTAGTCTACGCTGTGGTTGCCGAGCGGTCTTCGCATTATCCTCAAGATATATGCGGTGAGTACAAATCGAGGGGTCGATTCCCTTGAGGTCCGCGATCGTCCATCCAAGGGCTCCCTTATGCTGAATGAGAGTAGCTATGAGCATACTCTCCTGTTCTTTCTCCAGGTGGGCAGAGATCACCACCGGGTATGTCTCATCTTGACCTAAATAAGCATATTTCAAATCAGAGGGCAAAGGTTTTAGGTCAAGCTTCGGTGCCTTGAGGTTAGACGGTAGAGGCACTACATCAGTTTGTGGTAATTCTTCAAATTGTGGCCTCCACCGGTTAACTTCAAGTACCGGTGCAGTATCCAGCAAGGCACACGTCTCCCTAATCATATCATCATCAAACTCATGGGAGTGGGCCAGGCACGTCTCGAGAGGGTCGGAGGATAAGGTCAGAGGTGTCGTATCTTCCACGAAAGAGTCAATCATGTTAATGTCGTGGATATCGTCATCATCCTCTGAGTTGTTGCCGTTATTGAAAAAGATGTTTGACTCCAATGTCAAATTTCCAAAAGACATAGTCATGACACCATTCCTGCAATTGATAATTGCATTTGACGTAGCAAGGAATGGGCGACCAAGAATGACGGGAATCTGAGTGCTTATGTTATTGATGGGTTCGGTGTCCAAGATGATAAAATCTACAGGGTAGTAAAATCTATCGACTTGGACCAAAACATCCTCAATAATCCCTCTTGGTACACGAACAGAGCGATCGGCGAGTTGTAGTGTGGTTAGAGTGGGTTTTAACTCACCCAAACCTAACTGTTTGTATACCGAGTAGGGAATCAGATTGACGCTCGCTCCTAAGTCAAGAAGTGCGTGATCAATTCGATGGTTCCCGATTACACATGATATGGTTGGGCTACCGGGATCCTTGAATTTCTGTGGCACGTCTTGCTTCAGGATGGCACTCACTTTCTCAGTTAAGAAAATCTTCTTTTGAATACTCTGCCGTCTTTTGGTCGTGCATAGGTCTTTCAGAAATTTTGCATATGAAGGAATCTGTTTTACGACATCAAGTAGAGGAATGTTGACTTTTACTTGTTTCAACACCTCCAGAATATCCTGAGAGTTAGAAAGACGTTTTGGTGCAACCAACCGTTGGGGGAACGGAGCAACTGGCTTCTCTAGAAGTTCCGGTTCTAATTTTTGTGGGGTATCGCTAGATCCATCTTTATTGTCCTCTTCTGGTTCTTGAGGCTTTTCAGGCCTAACCGGAAGGGTTTTATCAATGATCTTCCCACTCCTAAGAGTGGTGATGGATTTAGCGTGCCCCATTTGATTTGAGGAGCTGGGATCATTTATCTCGTACTGCGGTTTAGGATTGGGGAGCGTTGTGCAGGAAGCATCCCCTTTTCTATAACCGTCATACGAGAATCTATCTTTTGCATAAAATCTGTAAGTCCTCGCATCGCCTGAGCCAGCTCTTGTATGGAATTTTGAACCGGTTCTTCTTGAGGTTTCCCTTGATTTGGATTTTGATTGAGAAAACCTTGGGGGGTAGCCGTTTGCCCATTTCTCCAACTAAAGTTTGGATGAGTTTTCCAACCAGGATTGTACGTGTTGGAGTTAGGTCCAGTAAAAGGTCTTTGATAGTTGTTTACGGCATTGGCTTGTTCATTCAACACTCCTCGAAAGGCAGATATTGTAGGACAGTTTTCAGTTGTGTGAATGTTGCAATCACAGATGCCGCAAACAATTTCATTGACCTTATCCTTCTTTCCTTCCATGGCCTCGACTCTTCGTATGAGATTAGTCACTTTAAATTTACATCATCCTCTTCTTTCAGGAGATATACTCCACCTTTCTCCTTAGATTGAGTTGGCCTAGACGTGGTATTTGATTTTGGGTAATGGTCCCAAGATTGTGCATTTTCGGCAAGTCTATCGAGATAATCCCATACCTCATCGACCTCTTTATTCATGAATTCTCCATTACACATTGTCTCGACTAGTTGGCGCATGGAAGATGTCAGTCCATCATAGAAAAAATTTGTAATGCGCCACATTTCAAAACCGTGTTGTGGGCATGAACTGACAAGATCCTTGAACCTTTCCCAACATTGGTAGAATGTTTCATCTTCCTTTTGGGCGAAGTTCATGATTGCTTTTCTGAGGGTAATTGTTTTATGGTGTGGGAAAAATTTCTTTATGAATTCCCTCTGTAAATCATTCCATGTGCCAATGGATCTAGGACGCAGTGAATGTAACCACGTCTTTGCCTTCTCTTTCAAGGAAAAAGGAAAGAGTTTCAGCCTGATTGTATCCTCGGATACATTGGGAAAGTATAAGGTGGCTATAATCTCATCGAACTCTTTCAAATGTAAGTATGGGCTTTCTGATTCAAGCCCATGGAATTTAGGAAGGAGTTGGATAACTCCTGGCTTGATGTCCATCTGTCCTGTGTTTTCAGGAAAAATCATACATGAGGGCGTACTCACCCCCGCCGGTTGTAAATAATCTCGTAAAGTACGAGGCGGGGGTGCTTGATGCACCTCATTCTCATCATGTGTTTCCTCATCCCTGTGGTGAGGTAGTGCTTGAGGTTGATTTGCAGCCATAACCTCAATTAACTCAGGGGAATTCGAGCGGTGTCTAGTCCTGCGATGGACAGTTAACCCCTCAACTAATCCTCCTTCGGTCAAGAGACGTCGAGTGTTGTCACGGGCCCACTTGGGCATGAAACACTCACAGCCCTCAATCAAATTCTAAACCTAATCCTAAGAAAGAAAAAATAAAAATCTAGAAAGAAAGAGAGGGTTGGAAGGAAGTTACCAAATTGGAGTCCCTAAGCTAAAGACCTGCAAAACAAAACAAAATAAGTTAGTTTCTAAAATAGGCCTAAGACTAGAAAATTCCTAAGAAGAAGAATAGCAATTACTAAGTTCTAAATTTAGAAAAGAGGAATCCTAAAAAAGAAAGTAGGAACCTCTAAACAAATTAGAAAAATTCTAAACTAGAAAGTAAGTGAGTTAATGAAAGAGATAAAAAGTAGAAGTCAGAAAGAGCTTACTGAGTTAGAAAGCCTACAAAACAAGAGGGTTAGTTTCTAAATAGAAAATCTAAAAATAGGAAATTTTCTAAAATTCAAACCTTAATTCTAAAGATAGAAAGAAAGAAGATTTAAGAAGAAGCGTACCAATTTAGAAAGCTATCTCAGAAACCTATAAAAGAGAAACGTTAGTAAAGTCCTAATCTTACTCTTAATTCTAAAACTAATTGATTTCAAAAATACGTAACCGTCAGTCCCCGGCAACGGCGCCAAAAACTTGTTCACTCCCCAAGTATAGGGTTGTGATGTAGTAATAATCTCGGTAAGACCGAGGTCGAATCCACAGGGACTGAAACCTGTACGTAGTCTGAAACTAACTAGAACTAGAACTAGACTAAGATGAATTCTAAATCAAATAACAATTGAGAAATAATTGTGAAATAATTATTTTAAAACTTTAAGAAAATTCAGAGAAGGGAAACTAGGGATTCAGAGGATCCACTTGTAGAGATCAGGGAGATCTTATGCCTGCTTCACAAATCATGGAAATTTACTGAACTGCCTTTGATATAGTTTTCAAGAGATGAAAGGTGTATGAATTAGAATGGATTCCATCACCAAACCATGCCCAGGAGACAAAGCAAACAACAGAATTAAACTAATTACCAACCAGTCAACATGTTTATGAAGGTTAGGAAAGGGTACCGTCATCCAACCATGCCCAGGAGACGATGGTAAACAACAGGGCTTCCTGACGTCATAAACATTAAAAGGAAAAGGAAATACTCAAAGCCATTGCAGACCCATTGTAATTTCAGTCACAACAGACCATTAAAGGCTAAAAAATATTCTCTTTATAAAACAAATATCAAAGTTAAATTCATAATTAAAACCAAGTTATAAACATAAAATTTAATCTCCCATCCCACTACAAGCTTCACCCCTTAGCCCTAGCTAAGGGGATTAGCCAGACATGAATGGGCTTATCTCCTTAGAATCCATAGAAAAAAAATAGAAAAAGAAAAGAAAAGAAATAGAAAAGAAAAGAAAAAAAAACAAACTCTCTACTGCATCATGTCCAGGCCCTCCAGCCGAATCCAACCTCTGCTCTCAGCTGCCTTCACGTCCAAGCAGAGCTCCCCAGTTCCAGCCGTTCCTCGATGCCCTTTTCTCTCACTTCTCTCTCCCTATTATAGGCAGCAAAATTGGTGGAGGCGTGCGTGCCAGTGGCGGTGGCTGGGAGAGCTCTCACAAGTCTTTACGCAGCACCATGCGAACGTAGTGATGGAAGCCCAAGAATGCTGCCCCCGCTAGTTCTCTTAGTGTCCACCAGAAGCTGTAAAAACACGTCCCTTTGAACGGTTTTGGATGGACTACAATATGGACGGTCTAGATCATACATCTGATTCATAATGGTGGGCCGCTACTTTCTTGAAATTCCGGTTTTCCTGGATATCTGCGAAACAGGGACCGCGTAAGATTTACGTTGGATCTTAGTGGGGGCCCCGATCGAGCTCTGATGAGAAATCCACGCCGTCCATCGAATTCCCCTCGGAAAACCGGTCGACCATGATCAGTTTTGGGTCAGCTTCGTTGAAACTCACAGCGTTTTTCTTGTGACCATCCAACCTGCGTTGAAGCCTTCATCTTCCTGTAACATTCACGGAAATCCGGGACCACGTAGGAGTGTGGTCGGTTTGACCTTCTGATTACAATGAGCGGCTTGGATCATCACTATGTGTGATGATGGTGGCCCACTGAGCTTCGTCCGCAACTCCCTGTTGCGAAACAGAGATCGCGCACCCGTGCTCTGTGACATTAGAGGACCATTGATTGATATCATCTATGAAATCCACTCCGTCCATTGTCTTCAGGGCGAAAAAACCGTCCAGGAAGGAGTAGATTTAATTGATTTCGGTGTGGCCCACGAAACTTTGTCCTGCACCGTCCATCTTCCGTTCGGCTGAGATCGTCACACGATTACTTGAAAGGTGACAAAAGGACACCTAGACGTGGGTCTTATCTTTCCTACGAATCGAATAAACGGTCCAGATCTTCTGTTTGAACAATGTATGGACCCCACAACTCGAAACCGGACGGACGTTGTTCGTCCGCTGTTTAAGCTGCAAAAGGCTCGGGTCAAATGTGGTTTGACCCAGCACATGCATTCGGTGCAGCGCGGGAGCGCAACGTGTGGTACACTCTCACCTTGTACATGGAGTCCATTGTAATGTATATGTGGAATCTTCTCCGTCCATCCTCTCAGGCACTTCCTTTATCACGTTGAGAAAAAAATTGAAACATATCCAGATATCAGGCGGGCCCCAATTCACAGATCTATGGTCTGATCTGTCCGTTGGGACACTTCCACAGGGATCAAACGGATGAAATTCGACGTGTACGGTTAAATCATGGTCTTCAGGCCATATGTGAAGTTTTGAGCTGAACGGATGGTGGAAACCCCGTGATCTTGCATTCTGTCTGACTTCCAGGCCACTTGAACTTCATTTTCTTGGTTTTCTTGGATCCCTGGCGTCGATCTTAGTCCCTTGGGGTCCGTCCCTTGCTTTTGTGATATCAGAGTGCCAAATCCACGCTTTTACTATCAGTTTTCAGTCAACGCTCATGAATCTACTCTGCAACACAAACACGATTAAAATCAGGCGTTAAACGGTTTCATGTTCGTAAATTCATGCAATAACTGGGGTCTAATATGCAATATTTGACCCTCAACAGAAATGCATGGGAAATGATCGTGAAGTGAAGCGAATTGACCGTGAAATGCATCGAAATGACCGTGAAGTGAAGGGGTATGACCGTGAAATGCGTCGAAATGACCGTGAATCAACACGGAATATGCGGGAATGACTGTGAAATGCATGGAAATGATCGTGAAGTGAAACGAATTGACCGGAAAATGCGTCGAAATGACCGAGAAGTGAAGGGGTATGACCGTGAAACGCGTCGAAATGACCGTGAATCAACACGGAATATGCAGGAATGACCGTGAAATGCATGAAAATGTTCTTGAAGTGAAGCGAATTGACCGTGAAATGCGTCGAAATGACCGTGAAGTGAAGGGGTATGATCGTGAAATGCATCGAAATGACCGTGAATCAACACGGAATATGAGGGACTGACCGTGATATGCATGGAAATGGGGGTGAAGTGAAGCGATTGGACCGCGAAATGCACGGAAGTGACCGTGAAGTGAAGACGCGGGACCGCGAAATGCGTCAAAATGACTATGAATCAACACGGAATATGCGGGAATGACCGTCATATGCATGAAAATAGGGGTGAAGTGAAGCGATTGGACCGCGAAATGCACGAAAATGACCATGAAGTAAAGACGCGGGACCGTGAAATGCGTCAAAATGACCGTGAATCAACACGGAATATGGTGGAATGATCGTGATATGCATGGAAATGGGGGTGAAGTGAAGCGATTGGACCACGAAATGCACGGAAGTGACCGTGAAGTGAAGACGTGGGACCGCGAAATGCGTCGAAATGACCGTGAATCAACACGGAATATGCGGGAATGACCGTGATATGCATGGAAATGAGGATGAAGTGAAGCGATTTGACCGCGAAATGCACGAAAATGACCATGAAGTGAAGACGCGGCACCGCGAAATGCGTCGAAATGACCGTGAATCAACACGGAATATGCGGGAATGACCGTGATATGCATGGAAATGGGGATGAAGTGAAGCGATTGGACCGGGAAATGTACGGAAGTGACCATGAAGTGAAGACGCGGGACCGCGAAATGCGTCGAAATGACTGTGAATCAACACGGAATATGCAGGAATGACCGTGATATGCATGGAAATGGGGGTGAAGTGAAGCGATTGGACCGCGAAATGCACGGAAGTGACCGTGAAGTGAAGACGCGGGACCGCGAAATGCGTCAAAATGACTGTGAATCAACACGGAATATGCGGGAATGACCGTCATATGCATGGAAATGGGGGTGAAGTGAAGCGATTGGACCGCGAAATGCACGAAAATGACCGTGAAGTGAAGACGCGGGACCGTGAAATGCGTCGAAATGACCGTGAATCAACACGGAATATGCGGGAATGACCGTGATATGCATGAAAATGGGGGTGAAGTGAAGCGATTGGACCACGAAATGCACGAAAATGACCGTGAAGTGAAGACGCAGGACCGCGAAATGCGTCGAAATGATTGTGAATCAACACGGAATATGCTAGAATGACCGTAATATGCATGGAAATAGGGGTGAAGTGAAGCGATTGGACCACGAAATGCACGGAAGTGACCGTGAAGTGAAGACGCGAGACCGCGAAATGCGTCGAAATGACCGTGAATCAACACGGAATATGCGGGAATGACCGTGATATACATGGAAATGGGGATGAAGTGAAGCGATTGGACCGCGAAATGCACGAAAATGACCGTGAAGTGAAATGCACGATAATGACCGTGAATTTTCGTGAATGAAATTGACCGCAAAGTGAATGAAATGGATTTTCGACCGTGATATGCATGGAAATGACCGTGAAGTGCAGCGATTGGACCATGAAATGAATGAAATTGACCGCAAACTTATTGAAATTGTCTGCGAAGTGAATGAAATGAATTTTTGACCATCAACCTGATGGAATCTTAGAAAATAACAAGGTTAGTTGGCTAAAGTAGCTTCTCCTACCCCAAAATCATAAATGGTACGTCAAGTAACTAATTTTGGTTTAGAAGATATTCTTGTGAAATGAATAAAGAAATAAATGAAAAAAAAAGAAAATTTTTTTATATGCTTATATAATTGTATTTTTATAAATATGTATTAGAGAAAATTATAGGTAGAATAAATATCTCCATGTAAAAAATAAAATAAAATAAAAAAATAAAAAATAAAAAATAAAAAATTTCATAGACTGGCACAAGCTACAGTTTTAATACGTAGCCAAAGATGAAATACCTTTTAATCGAACCACCTTCGATATATCGAAAATTGTTGGATTTTTTAGAAAAACTCACTGGACACTTCTGGACCATTTTCGATTAATCGAAAGACGTTCGATATATTGAAGTATTATTATTATTATTATTATTATTATTATTTAAAAAAAAAATTTTGCTGTTGTAATTCCACCGCTTTTTGTGGGTCCTATTATGAGGTATGTGTTATATCCAAACCGCCTATATTTTTGGCAAACTCGTATTAAGGTTTGAGATGAAAAATAAGACAGATCTAGCTATCAAGTGGACCACACTGTTAAAAGCTATGGATGATTGAACGTTTACCATTGAAAGGCCTTTTAGGGGTCACAAAAGTTTTGGATCATTATGAAACTTGTTTTTCCACTTCATCCTGGTCTTTGTGACCTTATGAATAGATTGGATGGAAAATAAATGTTACGGTGGGCCCTATAAAATTTTTAACGGTGAAAATCAATTTTCTGCCGTTCTTTGTGGTGTGGTCCAGTTGATCTTTGGATATGATTTATTTTTTTTTATAGATAATGGTCCGAAATGATCTCGAAATATGGATGAACGTTGTGGATATAATAAATACACAACTGTGGGGCCATGTAACGTTGATCACTTTTGAACCGTTCGTACAATTCGGAGTTCGAGGAGCGTCAGCGCTCGTCTTCCCGCTTGAAGGAAAGGCAGGGGCATTTTCGACCTTTGGCAAGGCGTCCGTACAGCTGGGGCGTATTCTCGCAAAGGAAAATGAGGTGGGCGTAGTCTCGCAATTGGGCCATAAATGGGTCGTACACTCGCAATTTTCTCAAAGAAAAAGCATCCGAAAGACACCTTAAAGGAGGGAGCGGATAAGGTGTTGGCCGGTAACACCTTACCCTTACCTTGTGGGGTCCACCTTGATGAATTTGTTGTATATCCATGCCGTCCATTCGTTGTTTCAGCTCATCTTAGGGCATTATTCCAAAAATTTAGTAGATCTAAATCTATGTTGGACCACACCACTAGAAAAAGCGATGAATAATCATTAAAATATAGGCCACAAAAGTATGGGATCAAGCTGATCATTGTATTTGTCTCTTTATCCAGTTTTTATTTTATTTTATTTTTATTTTTATCAATGGTTTGGATGGCAAATAGACATTACCGATCTCTTACAGTTGGCCCTGAGAAGTTTTTAACGGTGGGCATTCAATCACCACCATTTCATAAGATGCGGTGCACCTGACATTTGGATCTGCTTAATTGCTTGGACAACGCCCTAAAATAGGCTACAAAAATGGATGGATGCATGGATATACAACACATCATGACGGTGGGCCCCACCATAAGGGTAAGGTGTCACTAGGTAACACCTAATCCGTTCCCCTGAAAGTATAACCGAGAATTTGGCTTTGGCTATACCGTGATGATGAGATGTTCTAAAAATAAGATCTAAACAATTAATAAATTACCTACATCGTAGAAAATAATGGACATCCACTCAGGAATAATTGAAACTTCCAGATGAAATGTGAGGTCCACCGTCTTGTTTATATTTTATCTAAAAAAGCCATTAGGTATTCTCCCACACCCACTTCATATGGTGTGTCCCATCTAAGTTTTTCATCGAGATGATTATTGAGATACATAAATAAAATGAAAAGGTACAACATGTTCACAATTTGGTTTCCATATTTAGTGGTCCACACACAGTTCGAACATCATAAATTTTTTAACAATCATATTTACCTCCAAATCCATGTGAAAGCTCACATGATGGTTGAATTAGCCTAATACTTGGTGTGTACCTGTGGAGAGATGTTGCGGGTCGAGTTGGAGTACTCCATCCGCACCATGGTAGGCCATTCAAACATAACGCTTGTAGAATAAGCTCTTATCATTTCTCATAAGTTTTAGATGAATGCATGAAGGGTGATGAATTCTTAATTATATATTTGTTTTGGATAAAGGAAAAACCAAATGAAGACTTTTGAAGCTTATAAATAAAAACACATCCAACTTTGTTTCTAGAAAAAATCTTTAATGTGAATTTTTTGTGAGAGCAGAGACATCTGATGCATAAAGTGATGTCTATATGGGATTCAATCCTTTCATTAGATTATTGGATCATGAACCAAAATTTATACTTCATTATATATTAGATGGGTTAACTTTTATCCCGTGATCCTTTCTCAACAATCAAGCGCCCACGGATGAGAGCTCAAGATTGTTCAATTAATCTAATTTTTGAGGCTGTGACTTGGCAACATGTTCCACCATTTTGACAGTTTAACTTAGAGTAGTATGCCACATGCGCAATTCTAAGTGCGTGTGTATTAAAGCATCATGCACTGCCATAGTATTCGGAAGACTACTGTCCCCATGTGGCCCACGGGCACATGGGTGGGTTAAGTCGATTGAGACATGATCCTGCCAACACTCTCTGGCATGATAAGACCATGATAAGACCATGAGTGGCCGGTGAAGGTTACATGATCTCTTCTAAAATTAGAATGAATAGATCATCAGTGGCTACAATACAGGACCCCAATACCCTGCAACATAAAAGTTATTTGGGGTCCACCAATTTATAAATTAAATCCAATCCATCCATTAGGAATGATCTTACATGTTATGTCATAGGCCAAAAAAAAAGCTAATTAAAGCAGGCCATAACATGGGAAAGATGGGGATAAAACTCCGGCCATAGATTTGTACGGGTGCCATCATGGTTTGTATCTTTCATCAGGCCCATTCATCATGTTGGAATCATTTGGATGAAGTGGAGATACAAATATCAACCTAAAAATTTAGTGATTTTTAAAATTTAAAACATTTCTTAGGATATCGTATGAAAATCTTACTGAAATTTTTTTAAAAAAATTGTTAATTGTAAATTAATAAATAAGTTTAAATTTTAAAAACATTTAAATAACAGATTTCTTATAGACTTTACTAATTTTGACTAAATATTGTGATAATGTGAATATAAAATATTATATTTTAAAATATAAGGATATTTCGAAATTTGTACTACTTATTTTTTCAGGAGCTTTTCAATGTCACGGGCGCGGATTGTATACTAGTTAAGGTCTAGCCAAATCGCTACTAAAGTGACGTCACCAAGAGTGGATCCCAACATTACGCATGTGTTGTATCAATACGATCCAACCATTTTTAGAGATCGTTTTATGGCGTTACA
This sequence comes from Magnolia officinalis, assembly GCA_021015155.1. NCBI lineage: Eukaryota > Viridiplantae > Streptophyta > Magnoliopsida > Magnoliales > Magnoliaceae > Magnolia > Magnolia officinalis. Next base: position 501,952 of record JAJHSJ010000011.1, on the reverse strand, counting down.
AAGAGAATAAGATAGATCTAAATTTCAAGTGGACCACCACAAAAAACTCTGGTCTATATTTATAGGGCCCACGGTTATGCATTTTTGAGATCCATCCTATTCATAAGTTAATATATAGATGGATGAAGTGAAAACAAAAATATCAGCTACATTGGAAACTACCGCGGCGTGGATGTCACTATCCCCACTATTTTCCATGGTAGGTCCCCTTTAACTTTATATCTATTTCATTCTCTCTGAAATGCCATAAAACGATCTCTAAAAATGATTAGACGGTATGGATAAAGCACGTGCATCATGGTAGGGTCTATAGAGCTTGGTGACGTCACTTCATTAGCCATTTGGCTATTGACCTTGTCAGTTCAATCCGCGCCCAATTTCAAGGTAATATTTGCTACAGGAAGGAAGCAGTTTGGCTGGTGTACAGCACAGCAGACTCTCTTCGAGCTCCGAGTTGTATGAACGGTTCAAAGGAGATCAAAGTTACATGCCCTACAGTGATGTATTTATTATATCTATACCCTTCATTTATTTTTAGAGATCATTTCAGAGTATTATCCAAAAAAAAAAATGAATGATATCCAAAAACCATCTAGGCCACACCATAAATAGCAGCGGGATAATGATTTTCACTGTTAAAAAATTCATAAGGCCACCGTATTGTTTATTTTCCATCCAATTTGTTCATAAGGTTACGAAGACCCGAGTGAAGATGAAAAACAAATTCATATGGCCGCCGTAATATTTATTTTCCATCCAATCTATTCATAAAGTCACAAAGACCCGAGTAAAGAGGAAAAACAAATTTCATATTCATCTAAAACTCCTATGATCTCAAGTGGTCCACTTGATAGTTAAATATGCGGGGAGAGTGACACCACTATTAAAATAGTGGGGAGAATAACAACACCCTTAAAAACTTCTAAAGGTTGCAAAAGTTTTCGGACAAGCTAATATTTGTATTTTCCTTTTTTTTATTGTCTTTGTTAACTTTTGAAAAGGTTGGATTTTGAAAAAACATTATGGTGGGCCTTAGGAAGGTTTCAACCGTAAGCATCAATCTTTCCACTATTTTCTGTGGTGGGTCCAATAAAGATTTGGATATGCCTCGCTCTTTGGGTCATGCCTTAAAATAATATGTACGAATGAATGGATGCTGGATACAACATATACATCATAGCGGGTCTACAGAACTTGGTGACGTCACTTGAGTAGCAAGTCTCGCTACTCAGCCTGTCCGTATCTAATCCGTGTGGTACACCAGCCAATCCGCTTCCAAGAAATTCACGCGGATTTGTTGAAAAAGGCTTTTCGCATAAGGTCCTGCCCTGCGAATCAAGGTGGGGACCACCGTAATGTTATGTTAGTGAGAAATCCACCCTACATCTGTTCTACTGGCTCATTTTAGGACAGGCTAAAAGAAAAAAAGCCGGATATGGCCATACAAGAGGAAAAACATTTTACAACAGGTCAAAAGAAAAAAAGCCGGATATGTCCATACAAGAGGAAAAACTGGGAAAGAAATACCTACCGTTGAAACTTTCCACTGGGATGTTTATATGCCATCCAAACCGGATGAAATGATCGCATCTCCATCTCCAACCATTGAAGACGTTGGCTGAATCGAGCAACCATTTTATAAAATATTCCAAAATTTCGACGAGCGAAATCCTCTTCCTCATTAGTAATATTAGAATATGACCCGTCAAGTCGTCCTCTATAAATAGATAGAGAGACATGCTGCAACATCAACTCAACTCAAACAAAGATTTCATCTGAATTTCTTTCTTGTGATATGTGAGAGAGAAAAAAAAAAGTGTGAGGAAAGATGGACCTTGCTCAGTCCGTTGTCGAGATCCTTCTCCAAAAACTCGCTGACACCCTCATTCAAGAAGCTTTATTCTTATATGGGGTTCGCGATCAAGTTGAATTGCTCGTGTTTGAATTTGAGCGGATGGTAGCCTTCTTGGAAGATGCAGACTCCATGCAAGAAGGAAATAAAAGAGTGAAGAAATGGGTGCAGCACGTGAGAGATGCTGCATATGATGCTGAGGACGTCATCGACACCTTCATCTTAAAGATAGCAACCTCAAAGCGAAGAAAATTTCTAGGGTGCATTAAAAGGTACTGTCACGCCCTCAAAAATTCGGAGACTGCACCCTCATACCTGAGTCACGGCACATGACTTAGTTAAAATGTTCACTAAGCATAAAAATCCATTCTTTTATACCGTTTTCAGAGAAGCTTAATTACAATGTATACTAAGTTTTCAAATTTACCTTATTTTCTGTGGCGGAGTGACCGGATCTGAACTAGTCCAAGGGAGGCTTCCTAAGCAAGGCCCTCCCTCAGACTTGAGCTAACCCAAGGGAGACATGTTGACGACCCGCTGACGAGTTTAGACCTGAAATAGACAGGGAGTCAATGGGTTACTTTGCACCCACATGGGTGCTAAAATCAGCCATCTAGCCCAACCCGTAGGCTCATCACCAATAGCATGAGGTTGCTGGAATGCTTGGTACCCAAAGAGGGCCGAATGGGCTGTGGATCTTGGTTGAATATCAGGCCCTGGCCCACCGAGTCACCCTCCACCGTCATCGGTGGGTTCGAGTCTGGATTGGCTCGAGTGACCTGCAGCTCCTGGTGGGGCGGAGTTCAACCACAACAGGGTCCCAACAATCCCTACCACTCTTCGAATGGGCGAGTTAACCCGACACAACCTGGCAACCGTGAGCGAGCTAACCTAGCCCACTCAACAGTCGGTATTTGGCTTGGAAACAAAAGATCTCCCTCTTCCTTTCTCTCGCTCTCTTTCTCTTCCTCTGTTTTTCTCCTAGCGTAGAGTCTCCGGCCCGCACTGACTCAACCCAAATCGAGCTAACCCAGACAGCTCGGTTGGTGCGACACCGAGTTCGGCGACAGCTCCTCCTCCTCCTCCTCCTCCTCCTCCTCCTCTCTCTCTCTCTCTCTCTCTCTCTCTCTCCTGTATTCTCTTATAGGTCTAGGGTTGGTGCTTGGACGTGCCCGACAGCTGTTTATTCCATGCCATATGTTATTTGAATAGAAGATCGCACCTATCGTTTTGGTTTGCGTGAAGGAAGTTCTTAGCTGTGGATTGTCATCTGGCACTATGGGCTATCAGATGAACGACTCTGATTATAAAATGGGGCCCACCTGAGGTTGGTGGGTTTTTTTCGGTCGTATGAGGAAGATGACCGACCCTTTGATGGCGTTTTATCGTCAGACGATTGATCCGATGATCGGAATCTGGTGGATGGTGCGGGTCCATTCTCTGATCACATTGGGGCCCTAAGGACGGATGTTGATGGGCGTTTTCAGCTAATGGGCCCGATTGCAACCCGTGGCGGCGAATAGAAGAGCTTGAGCGATTGTTGGGGATAGCCCTAGCTTGAAGGGCTCCGATTTCGCCAGATGGAGGGCTGAGAGGGATTAAAGGCCAGTGCACTCGGATTGCCAGTGTGGGGGGAGGAATGGGGCTTTCCATTTTCGGGAAAGTACGTTGTGCGCAGTCCGGATGCGTCCGGATTTGTGCTCGCACGCCTGCCCCTCTTCCAACGAGGAAGCTCAAGTTTTGATCTAGGCATGTTTCCGCTCTATATGGATGGTTTGGATCGTCCATCGGAGCTGTGATGGTGGCCCAAATTTGAGTTCCAGGTGCGGCTCGGTCGATGTCGAGAAAACGAAAGAGAGGAAGGAGGCTTCCTCTTCGGGCATGGTTGGGTCAAACCCGATTTGACCGATCTCCAGTTGTGGTGCGGCGAGGGAGTATACGTCTGTGTACTCGCGATCCCATAAAGTGGGGTCCACCGGAACATTTTCTGATGGATCCACTCCGACCATCCGATTGTTTTTTCTAAGTATAGGGTCAATGTTCCCAAAAATGGGGCCGATCTAGAGTTCAAGTGGTCCATGTATGCAGATTCATGCGTTATTGTTGACCCGACGGCCCGATTGCACCCCAAATCGGATCATCGACGGTCATCAAGGCTCCTAGTCTAACCTAGATGGAATCTAGAGGTTGTTTTCTCAATTGAGTGGTTGCACTACAAGACAGATCATAAATTGGTCGACCAGCTTAAATGTTTGTGAGCACGATGAACGGTGGATTTTGTGACTCATAGCCCTGATTCTAAATTGTTCAGTTAGATTTGGATATTGATAAAATTAAGAAATTAAGAATAGGTCTTTCTGATGGTTGACGCAGGGGAGGACGTGAGGTCGAGCACCGTCTTCCTCAAGAGGATAACTATTCCGAATCCACGGAACTTCTCTGGACTCCTCACAGAGACTTCTCGAATCCACGAGAAAAGAGAGCAGAAAATAGAAATAAATTCTAAATAAATTTGAAATAGCTTAATTCATTCATAAAAACGAGTTCACAACCCTTTAAATAAGGGTACTAAGCAATGGGAGAGAAATCAGAATCAAACTACAACTAGGACTCCTAGAATTCGCGACTTATTATAAATAGTAAACTTACTATTTATAGACGGTCGTGATGTCTACTAGTGCGCAAGGTTTTCGGCCAAAATAGTAAGTGTCCTATTTGGCTTCACCAACTCGTTCTCCTAATTATTCTAAGCTCTTTCCACGTTGGGCGCAACTCTCCTAAAGCCCGACGGATGAAGAGTTATAAGCAAACTAAAACTTACTATTTATAGTAAAAACGAAATTAAAACAGGGAAACGACCGTCAAATCAGGGGTTTCTAGCAATTCCGAGCGTCGCAACCCGGCGTAGCAGGGTTGGTTGGCTAAAGTAGCTCGTTCTACCCAAATCATATATTTTTCGTCCGCTAACTCATCCCGGATTGCGAGATACCTGATTTAAGGTCTGATGGTCCAGATCACTTCTGTCGCCGACCGGGCCTTTTCTGATCCATCTTTGCCATGTAATTGTCCGCGACCCGCTCTACATCAATGGTCCACTCTAAAGGGTGACTATGGTTAGCTTGAGATATGGACGGGGGCTGGTAAATGACAACCTGGTGATCCATTGGCTTTTGATGGTTTGTGGTGATGTCCCATTTTAATTTAAAATGGCTAGGTCACCTGATTTATAGGTGGGGTTTTCTCTCAATGGTTGGGTATAAACCACGAACATTTTCCTTAGTCAGGTTTAAATTCATGCTCGGTTAAGTTATATGGTAACACCCGAGTACCAAAAAGTACGGGTGTTACATGTAGATTCTGAGACATTACTCCAAAATTAATCAAGTGACAACTACATAAATACATAACACAATTAAATATATTTATGTTTTCAATAGTTTATATAATTTGTTTCAACTTGTTAATCACCTAATTTAGGATTCACATGCTATTGATTCGAATCCTTTTAACTTTTATTCTTAACATGTAATTATAGATGATCATTTTTCACTATAGGGTCTACTTGATTAACTTAAGGTGATCTAACCACACTAATGTTTAAAGATGATTGATGGTTATCATTACTTTACATTACACAATAAAAGATCAGAATTTACAAATTAAACAAAGTGTTCTAGCATATTGTCGATCGATCGACAGATGCTATAAAAACGAAGTTTATGATGATCAATTTATAACTTTGAGTGTTCTTCTTTATTTTTCCTACTTTTAATGTTTATTGGTCATATGGTCAGATCTGAACCATTCATCAACTCGCACATGATCGATTGAGTGGATAACTAACAAATTTTCAAATCTAAACTATTTAAGATCCAAATTTCTTTTAACAACAATCATTTTTACAATTATTGTGGCCCATCAGATAATCAAAACCATCTAGAATTCTAGATGAGGTTTTACATATCTTCCAGAATTCACATAGATGGCGTATATCAGATCTAATACATCCGATGATCTACTGATCATATGAGACAAATCTAAGTCATCCATCAACATCACAAAATTTCAGATTGATAATGAGTCAATAGATCACTTAGATCCAGGTCATTTATGTTTTTGAAATAAAATTAATTAAAAGTATAATAAGTACGATCCTAACATTTCATTCTTATGGCCCATCAAATGGTCACGTAGTGGGGATTTGATCTAATCTATCCATGTAAAGTATCATTTTGTTTAAATTTATCTACATACTTCTTTCTCAACCAAGAATATCTCTACCAACTTAACTATTGACTTATTTTAGTTTCTTAATTAAAAATAAAAATATTTAAATATTTATTTTAATTCTTAAGTGCACTCAAATTCTTACAGGTATGCTTGCATCCCCGTTGAGTTGAAAGCTCTCCATGATGTGGGCTCGGAGATCCAACGGATAAACAATAAAATCCATAGGATCTCTGAAAGTAGGTCGACTTATGGAATTGCCGATATAAGCCGGAGAGCAGAGAAGAGCTCCGCAGATCCAATCCTCGAAGAACGGAGGCGCACTTCTCCTGACTTTGAAGAAGCAGATTTTGTTGGTTTTCAAAAGGACTCAGAGGCACTGGTCAAGAAGTTGACCAATGAGAGGGAGCAGAGACGTTGTGTTGTTTCTGTAGTTGGAATGGGTGGTCTCGGTAAGACCACTCTTACCAAGAAAGTTTATAACGACCCTCTTGTTAAAGCACATTTTGACTCTTGCGCATGGATTTCTGTATCACAAGAGTATGGGGTGACAGATCTTCTTCAGAAAATCTTAAATTGTTACATCTCAGAAGAAGAGCGCAAGAAAGAGAAGGAAACCGACGTTAGTAAGTTGAGGCGTAAAATTTCTGAGCATTTGCAAATTAAGAAGAGATACCTGATGGTATTAGATGATATATGGACAAAAGAAGCGTGGGATGATTTCAAGGATGCATTTCCAGAAATGAACAATGGCAGTAGGGTTGTCCTCACTACACGAAACAAAGACGTAGCTTATATGCGGATGCACAAAGGGAGCCCCATGAACTGCAATTTTTAAACGGTGAACAGAGCTGGGAATTATTCCGTAAAAAAACATTCCCAGGACAAGATGGTGGTTGCCCTGAGGATTTGAAGGACTGGGGGAAAAAAGATTGTGGAAAAATGCGGCGGTCTACCTCTCGCTGTCGTTGTCATGGGTGGGCTCCTAAGGACGAAGACGAAAGAAGTAGCAGAGTGGGAGAAAGTACACAAGAGCATCAAGTGGCATTTTGTCAAGGGAGAAGACAAAATCTGGGGCATATTGTCTTTGAGCTATAAAGATCTGCCCTATTACTTGAAACCATGTTTTCTCTACCTGGGCAATTTTCCAGAGGACTACGAATTCCATGCCAAGAAATTGATTCAAATGTGGGCTGCAGAAGGTTTTCTTGAAGAGAGAGGGGAAGAAACTTTGGAGGAGGGGAGAAGATTATCTGAAGGAATTGATTCAAAGAAGCATGGTTCAAGTCACAGAAAGAAGTTCAAGCCGAGGTATTAAAAAGTGTCGCATCCATGATCTTTTGCGGGATCTCTCCATATCAGAATCTAAGGAAGGTATGTTTCTTCAAGTTCACAGTAGGATCAATGCAAATGCTCCTCCTACATCTAGAGCCCGTCGACTTTCAATTCACCATAACAACTCAAGTAAGTACATTTCCTTAAGCTGTTCCACTCCACACCTTCGTTCTGTGTTAATGTATTCCCCAGACTATACGTGGCTTCAAAGAGGAGAAGAAAAGTTTCTCTACAGAGGCTTTAAGTTGCTTAGGGTGTTATGTCTAGACAGGGTAATAATAAAAAAGCTACCGAGGGAAATAGGAGAACTAATCCACTTGAGATACCTCGGCTGTACTGACACTGAGTTAAAAAGTCTCCCGTCGTCCATAGGCAATCTTCCCAATTTACAAACTCTATTTGTAGAATCCGATTATAATATAAAAGTACCAAGCACAATCGGGAAGATGCAACAGTTAAGACATCTTCAACTGAAGGAACCAGAATGGCGGCATGTTAGTGGGGGAGTGATAGAAGGGCAACCAAGGCTGGAGCGGATAAGTAACCTGCAGACTCTATCAACAGTAAGGGCTGGCAAATGGATGGAGGGCTGCTTGGAAAACCTCACCAATCTTAGAAAATTAGGAATAGTTTTAGTAACAACAGCTGATGCTGAGGTATTCAAAGATTCTATTCTCAAATTGGGCTGCCTCCACTCTCTGTCGGTTACAGTAAGAGATGAAGGGTTATTGGTACCTCGTAATTCACATCTTGTCAAGTTAAGAAGAAACGAACAATTCGAACGCCAAGAGTGGTCGCTACCTCCTATTTCAAATCTTCTCAAATTAAGTAAGTTGTATTTGGGAGGAATGTTAGAGAAGTTACCCGAGTCTGCTCAATTCCCAGTAAACCTCACCAAGCTTACCTTGATATTCTCCGGTTTAAAGCAAGACCCATTGGCGACTTTAGAGAAGCTGGAAAAACTCCGCTTTCTCAAATTGCTGTATGGTTCGTATGAGGGAAAGGAAATGGCTTGCTCTTCACAAGGGTTTCCTCAGCTTGAATCCTTACATCTTAAAGGGTTATATGAATTAGAGGAGTGGAGAGTGGAGAAAGGAGCTATGCCAAGTCTTTTACGTTTACAGATCAATTACTGCAAGCAATTGAAGGAGCTTCCAGAAGGACTGCAACACGTGACTACCCTCAAGAACTTGGAGTTGCGGTCGATGCCGTCTGAATTGGAGAAAAGGCTTAAAGAAGACAGGGAGATGGAGAGGGAGAGGGAGAGGATTGGCATAAGATTCGGCACATACCCTCCATCGACATACGAGATACCCTTGGTGAGACTTAATTTCCCCTCTTCATTTATATTTACGTCTTAATATACCATTTATTTTTGGAAATTTATATAGAATTTAGAATCCGGTAACTTTCCAATACATTTCCGTTAGTTTTTTAGTTTATTTTTAACGGCTTCCTTGGTAGCAAATGCGTCGCTGTCTCGAGTACACCCCCACCATGTTTACGTGAAATCCACTCTCGAGTACACCCCCACTTAGATGGACGTGGATTAGATACTCACAAGGTCAGTGGCCAAATGGCTACTGAAGTGACGTCACCAACCTCTGTGGACCCTACCATGATGCATGTGTTGCATCCACACCGTCCAACCATTTGTAGAGATCGTTCTGTTGCATGGGAAAAAGAATGAGTAGATCTAAACTGCGGGAGCGGTCACACTCACTGTTAAAACATTTATAGGGTCCACCATGATGTATTTTTGAGATCCAACTTATTCATAAGTTAACATAGAGATAGATGAGGTGAAAAAAAAATATATCGGCTTGATCGGAAACTTCCGTGGCCCCTAAGAAGTTTTGAACGGTGGTTGTCACTGTCCCCACTGTTTTCTATGGTGGGGTCCAGTTGAACTTTAGATCTATCTCATTCTTTTTCTTATGCCATAAAACGATCTCTCCAAATTAATGGACGGTATGGATACTACACATGCATCATGGCGGGGTCCACATTATTTGGTGACGTCACTTTAGTAGTGATTTGGCTACTGAACTTGTCAGTATCCATTCTGGCGCCCCACTTGTCACTTAGATCTGCTTCGTTTTTGTGATTATACCCTTAAATGAGCTGTCAAAATGTATGGAGTATGCTGTAAATCCCATACATCACCATCGCACCAGTCAAGTATCCACCCACCCTACCTCTTGAAATTCCATTGTCTTTAATTTATTTTTTTATTTTTTTATTTTTATTTTTTTTAGCCACGCACACACCCCACACACTCACGCTAGTGGAATTTCACCACTTATGGATACTCGAACCCTTGACAGAGTGTTGAAACTCTTGAAATTCCATTGTCTTAAACTTAAATCTCTATGTTTTACTGGCTACGAGAGGGACGCCGGCCTTGATTTTTTTACTAGGCCAACATTGATGTGTATGTAAAGCCCATTCCAATCATTAAACATGTAATCCCGCTAAGCTCAGGTAAAAAAAAAAAAGGTTGAGTTGTGAGTCCAGCGGAGGAGAAAAACATCCCTGATTTTTATCAGGCCACCCATGATGATTTTATGAAATGAAGTACTAAGTAGATTTCGGGTAAACATCACAGTAGGGACTACCCGAGCTGCCAACCCATTTGGCTGGCTTGGTACGCCGTGAGAAAGAAGGTAGTGTGATAATTATCATAGATTAACGAAGTAGCTTATCAGAAACCTTTCAAAAATTACCAGAATTTATTAATTATGCAGTTTTTCTTAAATTTCTTATCATTTTTTCCTTGGGTAACTTAGAAAAAATATATAATTGTGTGAATTTTAAATTCTAGTAATATTCTTTTAAGGAATTAAAAAGAAACATTTAACTAATTAATATAGAATTTACATTATGGTACCTTTTTCAAAATAGTTTTCAACCAGATTAACCTAACGGTGACTTGAGTAAGTGTGGCAGTAAACCCGTGGGGAGCTCAAGTTGACCCCACTCTAATGTTTATGTGCAATCTACAGTGACCACCATGTGTGTCCTCCTGTTAGACCTGGGCCCAAAACTCAGCTCCATTTGTGATTTGGGTGGACTATATGATTGAATCAGTATACAGGCAACATTTGCCATACAAACTCTATCCTTTGGTGTGGCCCACCTGAATCACAAATGGCTCGAGATTTTTGAGCCTAAGGCCTAAATTTTGGTGTGACATCTAATGGTTTGAGTAGACTTCACATGATTATCATGGTAGGCTCTCTAATAATCAAGGGCAGATGTTTCCTGTGGTGCGGCCCAACTGAATCACATATCAGTCATAGGTTTTTGCTTTAGTCCCAGTGTAGGATTACACATCTAATGGTCAGCGTGGATCTCACATGCCTGAAATTTCATGGACCATCAGTTAAAGAATCTCACATTACGTCTAGGATTTTAAAATTTTGAAGATGACATATGATTCAGGTTGGCTACAACAAAGGAAATAATTAGGAGAGAGATATCCACCCTTGATTTTTACATGGCCCACTAGTCGATTATATGAAATCCACACTAAAATTTACATATGGGCCCAAAAATCAGGCCCATGAAACAGTTTGGAGAGAGAGCGTTGCCTCGCATAATGTTTCTAATTGTGTGATACACCTGAATCAGGGATGTAGCGGAGTTTTGGGCCTTGGGTCTAATCAAAGTGACACACTTGGTGGTTAGGGTAGATTTCAGACAAACATCACAGTAGGTCACTCTTGGTGGTTAGGGTAGATTTCACACAAACATAACAGTAGGGCCCACCTGAACCATTCGTTCCTTGTGCAAAATTCAGGTTGTCTGCTCACCTGAGGTGCCATCATATGCATTAAATGTTGATTGTCTATTTCATTCCCATATGACTGACTCACCAGATTTGTCTCCAACCTGATTCTTGAAACAACCATACCTTGTAGATGATGTTTCCTAAGCCCACTTATGTAGAGCATTGCCTAACCAAATGCAACCACAAGGACCAATGTAGCATAAAGATGTGAGATAAGAGCTTCCATCAAGTAGATCATAATTTTATGACTTCTAGCTTGAAAATGATGTTTTTACCTCCTCAGGTGGACCACTATGTACATAACAAAAAGATGTACATAAAGTTGTTCAAAAAGAGCTAGCTGTATTAACCGTTCATTTCTTTTGTATATCGTGCCTGACCTCAGGAAAAAAAAAAAAAAAAAAAGCCTAATTTTGTGCATGGCTCATCTAATGGAAAGTTCGGTTCTCAAACACATACTCATGTTGGCATGTGCAGCTGCATGTGAATGGTCACAATTCCACACATGTGTGGGCTTAACTTCTGTTTTATGTTTACTTCATATGGTTTTTGACTTGTTTAGTACCATATGACTTGTTTTTGACTTTTTTAGTACCATATGACAGATTATGTGCCAGATTCTGATGGAGAAGATGCTGCTCCAGGTGCAGTTTGTGCCACAGAAGAAGAGAAGAAAGAAGAGCCTGCAGAGGAATCAGATGACGGTATGGGCTTTAGTCTCTTTGACTAAGTGCCTTGTTAGATTTTGAGGTTGCAATGCTTGAGTTCTATTATGATACATTTTAGTTCACTTTCGGTTTCTGTTAGTTTTTATGGGTTGGATTGCAATTTCATTATTAGTTATATTTTGCTGAACATGTGTTTTCTTTTAAGCGGATAGGTTGATAAGTGTGCCAAATCTTTGAATACTCTGAATAGAAGAATCTTCTTTTTTAGTAAAATAAAAATAAAAATAAATAAATAAATAACGTGTATATATAGAGAACTCATTGAGGAACCAATGTGTTTGGATTTGTTTGCATTCAATCCATGCTTTAAAGCCCACATTGAATCAGTATGGTAATTTGAAATGTGTTTGTGCTAGTAATATTTCTACAACTTCAAAAAGTTTGCTATTTATCATTTACGCAAGCAAATTTAATTGGGAGTTCCTTGCTATCTAACCTTTAACCATCCTTTTCCCATGCAATTAATATATTATTTTCTTTAACTGATTTTGTAAGAGATTGATCAACAGGTGAGGAGCTTTAATCTGTAAAATTTTTGGAGCATATTTGGTATATAGCGAGCCTATCAACTAGTTTGGATCTCAGAACTACTGGCCCTACTTGCAATGCTCATCAAGACACTCCAACTAAATGCTGTAAGAACTCATACTTTCTGTTTATCCATGATTAGCTTTTAAAGTTAGGTATATGCTTCAACTTCTTTTATAGATTTAAGCAACCAAATTCCAATAGATAACTTTATAGTTTTAATCACAAATTTCATTTTTAGATATTTTTCTCATTGCAGAGATGACAATGACATATTACATATCTTTTAATATTTTATATATTATGTACTTTAATTTGCACAAACAATTCATTTCATGTTTGATTTACTCTACTATATGTAATGTCTGCCTGTAATATGTTAGTTGAGAATTGAAATAGGAAGCAATATCTCTACGGTGTGCACATAAGAGGGCTTCCACCATTTCTCCTTATTTTCAGTATAATTAATTAGACAGGAAAGCGTCATTGATTTAGGGTACAACATGAGTACTCATCCCTCTCAAAAGTCATGTTTTTGGTCACGACATGTTACGCTTAACACAGATTTCAAAAGAAAAGATTTTTGGTCAACTACAATTTGAAGATGAACATTTTCCTTAACTGTTTCCAATTGTTTGGTCCATCTGAATCACAAATGGAGCTGATTTTTTTGTAATGGGCCCAACATAAGATTAAGCACTGGATGGTCGGGTGGATTTCACAAAAAAAAAAAAAAAAAAAAAAAAAAAAAAAAAAAAAAAAGCAACATTAATAGGGTGGAGCCTACCATCAAGTTAACATGACCCTTATTTGGTGGACCAATGTATAAATTCACATTGAATTTACAACTTTATTCGCTTGATCAGTGATTTTTCCTGGTTAAATTTGTACAGTGGACTAATTTTTTGTTTGAAGGCCATTGATCAGATGGTCAACATCATCTTACCGGTTTGATTTTTGAACAATGGACATTCGTAATAGGTCCTGGCAAAAGGATTATTTGGATGATCCAAATATGTAAGCATGCGTGTTCATCCATCAAATCAATGGTCTAGATTACCACCTATGCTACTGACTGCTGACATGCAACTTCAAGACAGTGTTCATGCCCCAATGCAGCATGGCCCTGTACTTCTGTTCTGCTCATGAGTTGTTTTAGCATAAATTAGTGGCACATTGTTTTTAGATTTTAATTAGAAATTTTTTGACATACAAGCTCTTACTCTTGTAGGAGCTAGGAGCTACAGTTTAATTAAATTTTATTTATTTATTTATTTATTTATTATTATTATTATTTGATATATGAGCTCTTGCTTTTACAGGAGAAGCTAAGTGGCATGCAGAGTCGATTGGATGGGATGTAGAGGATGGCTGTGAATGAAAATTTATTTCTCTTTTATGTTGTTTCTATTGGCTTCTTCATGTATTAATGGTGTGGGATATTTGGATGATCTTTTCAAACTGTAGTATGACAATGTGTGTACTTCGTGGGTGTTTTTTTTTTTTTTGGTGGTTTGGTTTGGCTACTAATGTTCAATACTTCAATACAATAAGTTGTTTTTGTAATGCCTGAGATGTATTACTTTATCTATGTTTGGATGTAATATGCTCATTCAAAGTGAAACAGTTATTTAGAGTGTAGGCTGGGGAGGAGGTCCACAATGCTTCACCGGGGAGTTTACATAGGTCCATGATCAAAGCTGCCCAACAGGTGCAAGTGCAGGCCACAATCCTGTCTAATTCTTATCATTTGATAAGCCATATATATATATAGATTAAATGTTGACTGTCCATTTCTTTAGCATACATTTAGCTCACCTAATTTGGTGGAGGTGGAGCCTTCCGCAACAACATAGGCCGCATGTACGTGGAAATCTGCTTTGTTTTCCACATAAAAAGTTGTTTGCTCCATTAAGGAAAAAGTATGTTAACTTTACAAGCATGCAATGTTGGCATGTGTGTCTTATTGCCTCTATGCATTAATGGTCTCAACATTTCTTATTATGTCTATTTAGTTCACCACAGACTCAACACTCAATGATAGCTTTTGCGGTACACATGCCTAGCTACTTGGTAAGTTTTCGGTGACTTTTCATGCCTTTTCGGTGACTTTTCAAAAATAAACATTCTGATGTGCATTAATGGCCTCAACATTTCTTATTATGTCTATTATGCAGTGTTTTTTCTATAAAATTTTATTATTATTATTTCTTTTATGATATATATATATATATTCTTTGAGAAATTTTAAATTATGGAACAGGAAGGAAGGTCATCTTCAAGTTCAAGCACCTCTGGAAGTGCTGGAGACTCTAGTTCAATGCTGGAGGTTGCAGAGGAGAAGATCCCTGAGGATAACATCATCTTCAAGTTCAAGCACCTCTGGAAGTGCTGGAGACTCTAGTTCAATGCTGGAGGTTGCAGAGGAGAAGATCCCAGAGGATAACATCATCTTCAAGTTCAAGCACCTCTGGAAGTGCTGGAGACTCTAGTTCAATGCTGGAGGTTGCAGAGGAGAAGATCCCAGAGGATATAGAGAAGGAGAAGAATATGCCAATCAGTTAGGAGCCCTGTCTTGTGCAAGAACTGCATGGCTGCAAACTTCAGATGTGGCATGTGGCCTGGATCATTCTCTACTGATTTTCTGTAAATATTTACTGGTAATATTGCTGTTTGATATTGACGAGACTACTATTTTCTTTGATGATGCTGTAATATTAGTAAAGGGTATTGATGTCAACACCCAACCTGATTGATTTGCTTACCCCCCATTTTCCATTTTGGGTATTCTAAAGAGTACATTTGTGGTACTCTTTCAAGACCCAAAATTGAAAATAGGGTGCAGCTAAATCAATTGGAGCAGGCGTTAATAGCAACTCCCCTGGTTAATCCAATAACCTGCAATTGATTGCTTTATTTCAACTCAAAGGAATGCCATAAATTTATAGTAGCTGCATGAATCCTTACTTTTAAGGTGCTGGCCCACTTCAACCACTCAAGGTCCCACTACCTTTTGTTGCAATTCCTGCTTTCTTTCAGTTCTGGTAATGAAGTCGCTTATATTCAACTCTTGGAACTCTATAAGACATGCCCACTATGTCCATATGCCATATACCAATGCAGCATGGTGCAATATTGTAAGTATGAATGTATCAATGCTTATGTTATATTGTAACTTGGAATCAACCAAGAGGTTCTGGTGTCGGACACAAATATGGGGTATTAGATTTCGCAACTCCCAGTAGTTGTATTGATTGACATGTCCATGTTCAAATTTTATGTTACTGCAGTATATTGTGATTCTTGTACAAAAAAGAAGTCCAAAAAATAATATTATTAGTTAAGCCTAAAAGCTAGTTTAATGCATTGACGCATGTCCACAAGTCATCAATACATTTCAAATGCAGCACAATTTCTAAAATAGCTGTGTTCTTGTTACATGGTTATCCGCACACGCATGGCTGGATTGGATCTGATCTACTTGTGATTCTTGATTCAACTCTGTTCGTCATCTATTTGAAAATGCATGCACCATATAGTAAGTATGGTTGGATTTGATTTTTTTTTTTTTTTATGCTACCTTATGTTTTACTGTCTCTATTGACCAATGCATGTGTGGTGTGGTTAGGGTAGATTGATCTGTTTTTTTTATTCAAATTCTGTCTTGGCATCTCTCATCAAAGCTTCATATAAATCCATGTTAAGATGTAAACATCTTTGTCATGATGTAAATGTCTTAGTTTGATCATTTTTTATTCAATTGATTTGTTACTATAATCAGTTTTTGAGCTGACTACGTGTATATCCATGTTGACATGGTATGTATATGCTCTTGTATGCATGAACATTCGATGCATATAGATTTATTTTTTCTCAGGTGATGGTACGCTATTGAATGGTGGAAGCAACATATATGGTCAGTTGGGGGAGCCATCAAAGGGTAAAAAATGCTGCCGGTCGACATAAGTTTTGAGCCTGTATCTATATCATCGTGTCTTGGACATTCTTTAGTAGTGTGCTGAATTCATCACCTGAGGTTGCAGGAGAATACACAAGTATGCTTACATGAGGATGGAACTGGACTTATCAGCTTGGACGACGGGAGCCAGAAAAATTTTCAGCACCAGTCCAAATGCTGGAAGGAGAAAGGCCATTCTCAGCATCTGGCGACATGCACGTTCCATTGCTCAGCTGATGAAGCTGAGCCGGCCGGCATTGGTGGACTGCTTTGACTGGCTTTGAAGTTCTGCAGGCTGTGGCAGGTTTTGATTATACTCTAGTCATTATCTCCAATTCGCAGCAAGTGCTTCTGTTTTTTCTTGTTTATTCACTCAGAAATGAATACTTCTAAGATTCGCATACACTGCCAAGTAGCCTTGGCCTACTCCAGCATTACATGTAACCTTTTCAAGTAATATTAAACATGTGCATGTTCCTTCAAGTCACAAGATGATGTTGCTTGAAACAACAAATGTATTTTTAAATATCATGTGTAGAAGAAATTATTACAGTAAAATTTCTAGCATATACAACAAGAAAATCCCTCTTCTTTTGTTATTTACAGCTGATGCCCTAAAGGCAGCCTGCTCATGATCTGATGATAAATGGATGACCCGTTCGCGACAGGATGGCTGGATTGTAACATGGGCTCCTCCTTAGGTTCTCCTTTTGGCATCATGAATCCCGGTTCAGTCGCCTTCTGTTGCCCTATATATGAATGAATTGGTAGAGACGGTGGCTTCCCTTGGCCAGGTCCTAATCCAGCCATTGCCAGGCTGGCCAGGCCTTGTTGATTCATTCCAAAAGAGAAGCCGGGTGTGGGACCCAATGGCTGTCTTCCAGGCATACCATATGTGCCAAGAGGTGTGGGGCCTTCGAACCTTGCCATGCCATTGTGGGGTTGAGATGGCTCTGGCCTGACAATGTGAGCTTGGGCAGCTGCAGCAGGTGCAGCGCTAGAGGCCATGGAGCTGATGTGGCTGCTGTTCCTTGCAGCTGGAACATCGTGATTGTGTTTTCCTTCGTAAGTGGTGATTACAGACTTGAGGTCATGGGAGGCCCGTTCCACATGCTTCCTAACTGTGCAACCTGCATTTGTGCACTTGTAGTAGCTCCTGCATCAACATACCAGGGTCTCAGTTCATACCACAAAGGCAATAACTAGTCTTCCCACACAAATCATAGCAAGTGCATGATTGCGGTCTTCCACATCTTTAACCAGGTGGGCCCCAATGTATATGTGTTGCTGTGGCCTAAAATTCACATTGGTTGGTGATTGGGTCAGCCAGGCGTGTATGAAAAAGTGTGATCAGGATGAAAAACCTTGATATGTGGTCCACATTTGTACATGTCGAGCCCAACTGATTTCAGGCCACAGCACAGGAAGAGCAAAATCCTACTAGACACTGGGCTCAACTGGAAAACACACCACTGATTGATGAGGTTGGGTGAGGTTTCAAACTAATGCCAAAGGCATATCAACAGAAATTACTTCTCCTTACAACCCAAATGAGCGATGTTGCTTTTGTTTGAAACTGAAAGTTTTATTTCGGGTTTGGATTGCTGGTGCGTTGGAAGTTACAATATTCGTATTGAGCAGACTTGCCACTGGCCCTCAAGCCATTTTGACAGACACGCTGCTTCCAACTCCATACCTAATGGGGTTTCCACACTTTCCAGAACAAAATACCATTTTCAATTTGAAGCTGATGCTGTTTAAAGTTTAGGTACCTTGGATTTGGATTTCCTTTGACGACTTTCTGCCCATACTTGCGCCAGCGATACCCGTCGTCCAGGATGTCGACCTCACTAGTTGTTTGGACAACAACTCTTGGTTCTCGAACTGCTCTTGACGCCCCACTCATCTCCATTGCAGAAGTATCTAACTTCCTGCAATTGTCAAAGACAACCCAATGCAACTGCTTAGTTTATGAGATGCAGGAATTGTATGATATAGCATCCTCATGTTTCAGCTTGTACACATGTAGCCCATGGTTCAGTGATCCTAACTTGGGCGTGACCAATCATCTGTGGGCCCCATCTATCATGGTCATAATCTCCCAACTTGCGGCCCCCAAATGTGTATTGGATCGAGAATTGTAAAACCCCTAATAATATAAACAGTTTAGAGAGTTATTAAGAGATAGTAGGAACCTTCTTTTTGACTCGGATTCATCACCATTCTCATCATGACCCAATGAAATGCTGCCATGCATCCCCCGATCATCCTCATCCTCATCATTGGACAGGGTGGATGAAACGTCTATGGCATCAGCAGATTCAAATTGAGGACCATTTCGTGCTGGCATAGAGGAAGCTCGGTCATGGAATTCAGTGGCCACAGATGCAGGTGATGCTGTCTCCACACCATCATGCCTCCCTTCAAAACCAGCAATGGCAGCTCCATTCTGCGTACCCGCCCACATAGGCTCTCCACCGGCATGTGCACCATGCTGCTCAGCAGTGTCTGTGTCACCTGGTGGGTGAGAGGACCCAACAACCAGTCGGCGATTTGGTGGAGGCTTGGGATGGTTATGGGCTCCCTTGTAGATGATTTCCGTAATGTGGCCCTCTAGAGAGCGTTCCACCTTTTTCTTCACCTGGCAATTTGGATGCGTGCACTTGTAATAGCTTCTGGGAAATTCACTGCCTTTCACCTGTTTCTGCCCATACTTCCTCCAATTATATCCATCATCGGATGGTGCACTGATGACCATGGAAGCTACTTCTCTCTGATCTCCTTCCCCATCATCTTGATCATCAGATGGAGGAGAAAGATCAGATGCTCTCAGATCGGTTGTGGCATTGCCCGCAGTATCTCTTCCAATGGATGATGGTTCAGGGAACTCTGCCTGTGGATGGAATTCTTGTCGATTGTGAGAGTGGGCCTTGGTAGCTTCCAGTCTTTGAGCCTGAATAGGGTTATTTGTTTCAATGGACACCTCAGTGCTAGGGAAAGTTAGTGGGTGAAAATGGGCCGAAGCTACCTGCAGGAGGAGACAATAAAGTTCTGATCAATTGAATGAAGAAAATTATATTATATAAGGAAATAGAAATGCTAGACCAAGCAAACGACAAGAAGTACAGCCACAGCACTAGCAAGAGGACCATTGAGAAAACCCCAATGGGCCCCAGTTGGATCTACATTGAGTTTCACAGAATGTGAGATGGGAACCAAATTGAATTGCAATTATTTTATTTTTATTTTTATTATTTTCGAATGGTGAAATTGAATTGCAATTATTAGCTTAACAAAGTAAAGCAAACAAATTGCAGTTTCCTTCCTCAGCATTCATGTTAAGAGTCTATGCCCCACATTGCAATTCTGTCATTTTCAAGTTGGACATGAAAGAAATGTCACTACGATTTGAGGTCTACTTCCTCATTTTGAATGCTTGAGAACAACATTAGCATTTTCCGCTCCCTCTTGATAAATTGTATGTTCGCAATTCAATTCACTAGTCCATCCAATGGCAAGATATACATGGACTTAAAAAGGCTCGTAGAAATGGTAGCCAATTGTGGAAGTTAAGGGAGGCATGGCAGCATAAGCCTAAGGCTGAAACATAGAAACAAGCATAGAGGCTGAAAGTTTGAAGAACCTTCCCCAGGCATATCAGGGAATACTTTACAGGGATGATATTCTCTACTCTGCCTGTTAGTGATGCATCAGCTGATTTAAATTAAGGTAAAGGGGGGTCAATTTGGCAACCAATTATCAAACCTTTGCCAAACAAAAAATAAGGAGTCATGTTCTTATGTGGGATGAAGCTATTATGATGATGATGACTACAAAATGGATGAGCAACTGCATTCTTCTCAAGCCATGTCACTCATGTGCATAGGTTCACATGCTATATATGGTATGATAGTTTTGAAGAAAAGGCGAACTAAAAATATTGGGCCTTGCAATTAGCAAAGATGTGCTACCCACTAGAGGATGCTACTACATTTGGTGAGTATTTTATTTTATATCAATTTAGCCAAGTTTCGAGAACTAGATTGCATCTTTAAACTTTGGTTACTTGAAGGTTTGACCAAGTACTTGCAATTGAAACTAGTTCAAGTGAATGAAAAAACAAGGAAAAATCCCTAAAAATCATATTAGAACATAAGAATTTTAAACTGGCGGATTGAGATGTTTTTAAACTTTTGAGTTTGGCACAAGGATCCTTCCTCAGAATCATGTGGGATTGAGATGTATTTCATCTCTTTATGACTCCATTCTAATGCTTTGTCAATGGCCAAAAAGAAAAGATAGTACATTACTTTGTTTGCTGTGCTCGGGAAGTATGAGAGATTTGACTCCATGTGAGGTTTGAACACAAAAGGTGCAGTATCAACATCTTCTAATTGAACATCTTTATTATTATCTGGTGCTGCTGATAGTGACATTGAGCACCTGCTATTAAATGGTGCAAAGGGAAATGTGCCTGTTGTGGGAGACTGTTGAACCTGCAAAATAAGATGTAAAAATGAATATTTTGTAGCAGCAAAGACACATAGTAAAACAATTTCATTAAGAGAATGGTTTCAAAGCTTTGATACAATCAAGTTAGCCATGACTTGACCACTAACCGGAACATAATATCGATAAAATAAAGAAAAATGGTTTTACATTTCAATAAGAGAATGATTTCAAAGCTTTCATACAATCAAGTTAGCCATGACTTTACCACTAACTGGGACATAATATCAAAAAAAAAATGGTTTGACATAACAAACATTACAAATAAACCCATTTATTGAATGCAGATCAATCAACACTATATCATAAACATCACAATTCCCATGCAGCCATGCACACGAACATTGGCAAATTGCAAATTGGGTTAAGGTTTAACTATGTGTATCAGTGTTTTAAATAGCAGTAGCGTGATGCGTAGCGCTCAGCCCTCTATAGCGTGTAGCGTAAATACGTAGCGTGTAGCGTAAGCTACACGATACTTCTATTTTTTTAATTTAAAAGTAGGATAAATATAATAAATAGTGAAAAAAAATATAAAAAAATTATAAAAATGCCTAAAAGATGATTCATTTTATTAATTCTAAGCATGTTCCAAAAAGTAATTAGTTATCATTTATCAAAAGCCAATCCACATATATAAGCCAAATCAAATAATTATCACATCAACAACTTTCTAAGCAAGCCACTTTAATTAATAATGTCTAATTGAAACCACAAGTCACAATTATGAAAAGAAATAAAAATCCCATAGGTAAAAAGTATCAAGTATAATATAAGTGTCACATTTCTCAACATTAAAAACAAAGAAAATGTGAAAAAAATAAAATAAAGTAAAATAGTAAAAAAATACATTGTAGCTTACGCTACGGACGCTACGCGCTACGTAGCTGTAGCGTACGCTACGACCCCTCTAGCGTACGCTACAGGGGATTTACGCTATTTGGGACGCTACGTAGCGCTACGGCCACGCTACGCTACGTAACGTACGCTACCGCTACGCTACGGGCGCTATTTGAAACACTGATGTGTATTGCCTTTCAGTACTTCAGCAAGATAAGATCAATCAAAGCCAGTGCCACAAAACAGTACTACCATCCAGATAATCAACCCAAGATATACTCAAAATGGATACATTGAACACATTGCTAAACTTATGAATCATTAAGAGTACAGCCACACAACGATAAATGCGTTTGATTACTCTGCTAATCATGCAACCAAGGCCATCTCTGATGGTCAAAAGAGCAGTATACCTAGACACAGCAGTCACACCTCTGCTCGTATCTAGGTAAATGAGAAGACTAACAAGTTTATGCAAACAAGGTGTGCAATTTGGTCGAGCTCAATGCAAATTGGACAGGCCAACCCGAAATTTTGGGCAGCTTGGGTATGGATGGGCTGAGATTGGGTTGGAATCGAGCTGGAAATCTTCGATGAGTCCTCAGGGAACCTTACCCAACCAGAAGGTCTGGAACCAACCATACAATATACTTTTATTTTTATTTTTGAGGTTTTATGTAAAATAAAAGTATATTTAAAGTCGAAAATATCCAACAGTCCTATTTCAGCAAACAAGTGTCCCTGAATCAGAGGTTAGGATGTTCAAACAATCTGATCTTGGAATTGTGGCTCATTGAATCTGATTTTGAGACTGAGACTTAGCGACAGTGTGTCCCGCAATTTAGTCGGTTGAATGAGAGTGAATGTATGCCTGTTGTCTTAGCCTCAGTAGTCATCGTCGTCGTCATCGATGTAAGCCTCATCCCAACTAATTGGGGTTGGGTACATGAATCCTTTTCTGCCATTCCACTCTATCAAGGACCATAACTTGAACATCCTAGCATGAGTTTGGAAAGTCATATTGTTTGGATTCATGTTGGAAGTTATGGTGTAAGTTGGATGCCAGCTGAGAACCTGACACAATCCTCCTTTATCTGGGCTGGGGACCACCAATGAGCATAAAACTCCCACAGGTGCAATCTCATAGACTTCCTCGTTTATCTAGGCTGGGGACCGGCAATGAGCATAAAACTCCCACAGGTGCAATGTGATAGACAATTACATAGGTTGATAAACAATCAAACACTATCTCACATAATTTAGTTCGTTCAATGTGAGAGAAGTAATTCCTCTATACAATTTCTAAGTGCCTGCATATCAAGTGTCTTACACAGCTGGAATATCAAATAATTACCCAACTTGTCAAAAGATGAAGAAGAGGGGTTTTTTTTTTTTGGTTAATTGCCATCTTCTTCTTTTAAAAAAAAAAAAAAAAAAAAAAATGGAATCATGGGCAATCTTCACCTCTCCAACCTGTCATGGCCCAACCCAAGTCAATCATATCCAACGCGAGATGGGTTAGGGTTGAGGATCTAGAAAAATCAGGTTGGTCTTGGGTTGGACAACTCAAGATATGTCGGGTTACAGGTTGAACCAGTTTCAAGTTGGGTTGGCTCAGGTTGACCCTAAACTTGACCTGACCTGTCCAAGTTCAATGCTAATGCAAACATAGATATGAATATGAATATGCAGATAATTTTAGATGTCCTGCTAACGTAAGGAGAAAACCTTACATATCGCCTTAACGTATGCTACAAATTATTGGTAAAATGCGAGACTACTACCCATTTCTGCATGGGCTGATGGTGATTTAATAACATTTCTTACTTGACTTCGAAATAGCAGGATGGCTTGGCCCAATTTCTTACCAAACATTCAGCATAAAGGTCAAACCAATTCTATCTTGAAGCAACAAACATCCATGTCCAAACCAGTGTCCATTATTACATTATTAGCATTTTAAAGAATTACAGAGCATCATTGAAAAGCAGCACAACACATAGGGACACAGATTGCCTGCAACCCCAACCGCAGGAAGTTCCTACGGTTGGAAGCTAGGTGGGGTCCACTGTGATGTTTGTAAGAAATCCGTCCCATCCATCTGTTTTGACACTTCATTTTAGGATATGAGAACCAAAATGA
>JAJHSJ010000011.1:402352-477940 GCA_021015155.1 Magnolia officinalis | reverse complement strand
AGAAACTAACTCATTCTTCCTTTATTTTAGAAACTTTCTAACTTCTATTTTTAGGAACTAATCTCTTTTTTGGTTTCTTTTTGCAGGTTCTTTAATTTAGGGACTCCAAATTTGGTAACTTCCTTCCAACCCTCTCTTCTTTTTAGATTTTTATTTCCCTTCTTAGGATTAGGTTTAGAATTTGATTGAGGGCTGTGAGTGTTTCATGCCCAAGTGGGCTCGTGACAACACTCGACGTCTCTTGACTGAAGGAGGATTAGTTGAGGGGTTAATGTCCATCGCAGGACTAGACACCGCTCGAATTCCCCTGAGTTAATGAGGATATGGCTGGAAATCAACCTCGTCTACCCCAACCTAGGGTAGAAGATGTTCAGGATGAGAATGAGGTGCATCAAGCACCCCCGCCTCGTACCTTACGAGATTACTTACAACCGGCGGGGGTGAGTACGCCCTCATGCATGATTTTTCAGGAGAATGCAGGGACATATGGATATCAAGCCAGGGGTGATCCAACCTTCCTAAATTTCATGGGCTTGAGTCTGAGAATCCATATCTACATCTGAAAGAATTCGATGAGATCATGACTACCCTATACTTTCCTAACGTGTCTGATGACACGGTCAGGTTTAAAACTCTTTCCCTTTTCTTTGAAAGAGAAAGCCAAGACGTGGTTACATTCATTACGTCCTCAATCTATTGGCAGATGGAATGACATGACAAGGGAGTTCATTAAAAAGTTTTTTCATATCATAAGACGAAACACCCTTAGAAGTCAATCATGAACTTCGCCCAAAGGGAAGATGAAACATTCTTCCTATGTTGGGAGCGGTTCAAAGATCTTGTCAGTTCATGCCCACAACATGTTTTTGAAACGTGGCGCATCACGAATTTTTCTATGATGGACTGACATCTCCCATGCGCCAATTAGTGAGACTATGTGTAATGGGAGTTTATTAATAAAGGTGTCGATGAGGTGGGGGACTACTTTGATAAACTTGCTGTGAGAACACACAAACATGGGACATCTCCCCTAGACCGAGTACCACGCCTAGGCCGACTCATTCCAAAGAAAAAGGTGGAATGTACCTCCTGAAAGGAGGATGATGATATTAACGCCAAGGTAGCCAATCTCACTCGAAAACTCGAGGCCATGGAATTAAAGAAGGATAAGGCCAAAGAAATTTGTTTGTAGTATTTGTGGTTGCAACATTCACACTACTGAGAATTGCCCAACTATATTGCCTTCAAGAGGTATTGAATGAGCAATCCAATGCTGTAAGCAATACCAAAGACCTTTAGTGGGCCACCTCTAACACATACAATCCTGGCTGGAGGAACCATCCAAACTTCAGTTGGGGAATGGACAAACCGCTACACCTCAAGGTTTCCTAAATCAAAATCCAACTCAAGAGAAAACCTCAAGAGGATCCGGTTCTGATGAAACATTTTCAAAAGCAAGAGCTTTTCAATCAGGGTATGCTACAGGCCTTTCAAGACCTTACAAAAGCAATACAAGGACTTAAGGTTGAAAATACGATTGGGAACAAGGGGAGCTTCCCAGCTCAACCTCTCCCAATCCTAAATCGCAATATGAAATTAGCGACCCAAGCTCTTCAAATCAGATGGAGCAAGCTAAATCCATCACCACTTAGGAGTGGAAAAATCATTGACAAAAACATTCCGGTTAGGGCTGAAAAGTCTAAGGACCCGGAAGTGGATAAAGAAGATGGATCTAGCCATGCCCCACTAGAGTTAGAACCGGAACCTCAAGGGAAGCCGGTGCTCCATTTCCCCAACGGTGGTTGCACCAAAAACCTCTTCCTAACTCTCAGGATATTCTAGAGGTGTTGAAACAAGTGAAGGTCAACATACCTCTACTTGATGCCGTGAAACAAATACCTTCCTATGCCAAATTCTTGAAAGACTTATGTACAACAAAAGACGGCAGAATATTCAAAAGAAAGTTTTCCTGACTGAAGAAAGTGAGTGCCATCCTAAAACAAGATGTGCCGCCAAAAATTCAAAGACCCCGGTAGCCCAACCATATCATGTGTAATTGGGGACTATCGAATTGATCACGCAACTTCTTGACTTAGGAGCGAGCGTTAATCTTATTCCCTACTCGGTATACAAACAGTTGGGTTTAGGTGAATTAAAACCCACCTTAACTACACTACAACTTGCTGAGCGCTCTGTTCGTGTACCAAGAGGAATAATTGAGGATGTGTTGGTCCAGGTTGATCGATTTTACTACCCAGTAGATTTCATCATCCTAGATTACGAACCCATCAACAATACAAGCACCTCAGATTCCCGTCATTCTTGGTCGCCCATTCCTTGCCACTTCAAACGCAATTATCAATTGCAGGAATGGTGTCATGAGTATGTCTTTCGGGAATATGACATTAGAAATGAATATCTTTTTCAACACTGGCAGACGGGTAGAGGAAGATGACGATATCCACGATATTAACATGATCGATACTTTCGTGGAGAAGGACACCCCTTACCTTATCCTCTGATCCTCTAGAGGCGTGCCTGGCCCACTCCCATGAGTTTGATGATGACATAATTAGGGAGACGTGTGCCATGCTTGATGCAGTACCGGTACTTGAAGTTAACGGTGGGTGGAGGCCTCAATTTGAAAAGTTACCCCACAATGATGAAGTGCCTCTACCGTCTAACCTCAAGCCACCGAAGCTTGACCTAAAACCTTTGCCCTCTGATTTAAAATATGCATACTTAGGTCAAGATGAGACATACCCGGTGGGATTTCTGCCCACCTTGAGAAAGAACAAGAGAGTAAGCTTATATCTACTCTCCTGGAGCATAAGGGAGCCCTGGGATGGACAATCGCGGACCTCAAGGGAATCGACCCTCAATTTGTACTCACCGCATATATCTTGAGGATAATGCGAAGACAGCTCGGCAAACACAACGTAGACTAAATCCAAAACATGAAGGAAGTGGTTAAGGCGAGGTTCTAAACTATTGGATGTGGGTATCATATACCCTATATCCGATAGTCAATGGGTGAGTCCAACTCAGGTGGTTCCTAAGAAGTCCGGGATCACCATCGTAGCCAATGCCAATAATGAACTCGTGCCGATAGAGTCACTACTGGTTGGAGGATGTGCATTGACTACAGGAAATTAAATACCGTCACGAGGAAAGACCACTTTCCTCTGCCCTTCATTGATCAGATCTTGGAAAGGTTAGCTGGTCATTCCTATTACTGTTTTCTTGACGGGTATTCGGGGGCTATAATCAGATAGAGATCGCCCTGAAGACCAAGAAAAGACTACGTTTACATGTCCTTACGGCACCTTTGCTTACCGAAGGATGCCGTTTGGACTATGTAATGCTCCTGCCCTTCCAGCGATGTATGATGAGCATATTTTCTGACATGGTGGGGGCAATATTTAGAGGTCTTCATGGACGATTTCTCTGTCTTTGGTCCATCTTTCAGCGAGTGCTTGGAAAGTCTTAAATGTGTGCTGAAAAAGATGTGAAGAAAAGAACTTGGTACTTAATGGGAGAAGTGCCATTTCATGGTTCAGAAGGGAATTGTCCTTGGACACATTATTTCATCCTAGGAATCGAGGTGGATAAGGCAAAGATCGATCTTATCTCTAACCTACCTCCACCCAAGAACATAAGGGACGTGCGATCCTTCTTAGGACACGCCGGGTTTTACAGAAGATTCATAAAGGACTTTAGTCTCATCTCTCGTCCTTATGTAATCTACTTCAAAAGGATGCACCATACGAGTGGACTGAACCATGTCAGGAAGCTTTCACTAAGCTTAAGGGCATATTGACTAGTGCACCTATCATACAGCCACCTGACTGGAGCACTCCTTTTGAACTTATGTGCGACGCGTCTGATTATGCTCTTGGGGCAGTTCTAGGCCAGAGAAAAGATAAGAAACCCTACGTTATTCATTACGCAAGTAAGACTCTAAATCCTGCCCAAGTAAACTACTCGACTACGGAAAAGGAACTCTTAGCTGTAGTGTTCGCCTTGGACAAATTTAGGTCTTACTTGATTGGATCCAAGATCATTATTTACACTGATCACGCAGCGCTAAGTATCTTCTGTCTAAGAATGATGCTAAGCCCGCCTGATAAGATGGATCCTCCTACTCCAGGAATTTGACCTAGAAAATAAAAATAAAAAAGGAGTAGAGAACGTAGTGGCTTGACATCTTTTCGCCTTAATCCCTCTGATTCCTTTGAGACGACACAGATTAATGACATGTTCCCTGATGAACAATTGTTCAGAGTCTCTCATTCACCTTGGTTCGCTGATATCGCCAATTATCTTGCCACAGGTTCCATACCGACACATTGGACTGCGCAAGATAAGAAGAAATTTTTCACCGAGGTGCGCAAATTCTTCTGGGATGATCCATACTTGTTTAAATATTGCCCAGACCAAATCTTGAGGAGATGTGTGCCAGACAATGAGCATCAGAGTGTCATCTCATTCTGTCACTCACAGGCCTGTGGTGGTCACTTTTCTGCTAAAAAGACCACGGCCAAAATTCTGCAGTGTGGCTTCTATTGGCCCACTATGTTCAGGACACTCATGAGTTTTGCAAAGCTTGTGAGCGTTGTCAGAAATTGGGAGCATTGTCCCGTCGAAATATGATGCCCTTGAATCCCATTCTTATCATAGAGGCATTTGATTGCTGGGGCATCGATTTCATGGGGCCATTTCCCCAATCTTTTGGGAATTTATATATTTTGCTTGCCGTAGACTATGTCACTAAATGGGTCGAAGCGATTCCGTGTCGAACCAATGACCACCGCACGGTCATAAATTCCTAAAAGAAAACATCCTTTCTCGATTCGGAACGCCTCGAGCCATTATTAGTGATGGGGGCTCACACTTTTGTAATATACCATTTGAGAGTTTAATGAAGAAATACGGTATCTCTCATAAGGTAAGCACCCCATAACCACCCACAGACAAGTGGGCAAGTTGAGATTTCCAATAGGGAGATCAAACACATTTGGAGAAAACGGTTAACCCTGACCGTAAGGATTGGTCAATTCGATTGACCGATGCCTTATGGGCATACCGTACTGCCTTTAAAACCCCTATTGGAATGTCTCCCTTTAGACTCGTCTATGGGAAGGCTTGCCACTTGCCTGTGGAGTTGGAACATAGAGCTTACTGGGCGATCAAAAATCTAAATTTCAATCTGAACAACGCTGGCTCGCTACGCAAACTTCAATTAAATGAACTTGAAGAAATCCGGAACGACGCGTACGAGAACTCGAGAATTTACAAGGACAGGATGAAGGCGTTTCATGACCAACACATTCTACGAAAATCATTCACGCCAGGTAGAAAGTCCTTTTGTATAATTCTCGATTACATCTCTTTCCGGGTAAGCTCGATCTCGTTGGACCGGTCCCTACATTGTCGTTACTGCATATCCTCATGGGGCCGTCGAGATAAGAGACCCCGACAATGGCAAGGAGTTTAAAGTAAATGGACATCGCTTAAAGCCATTTGTCGAGAAATTTGATCCAGAGGACATGTCCATGCCTCTGACTGATCCTGTTTATCAGGAATGATCTCCTAGTCTGATGGAGGTATAGGTAGGTTTCCCGTTTTCATAGGATTAGGATAGTTTCTTTAGTCTGGCTGAAGACGTTAAACTTAGCGCTCCTGAGAGGCAACCCAGCTTTTGATTTCATGATTAGTTTAATTCAATGTTTGTGGGTAACATTGCTGCAAACCCTCACGAGACTACAACTCGTCCACTAGGGGTAACCTAGGGGTTTAAAGGCTTATTGCATATGCTAAATGCAATCGAGAGCACCTGCGAAAGTGGTATAGGTAAGATTTTATTTTTGTTATGCTTTCTCTCTTGGGCTGACTTGCTTTCATGTTGATACCCTTATGGAAAAGCCCCTTGATTCTTTCGTCCAGGTACTATCTCCCCATCACTTCTCATTTACTTTCGTTGTCCCTTGTTGCATTATATGCTTATATCTTTTACATTGAGGACAATGTAGATTTTAGGTTGGGGGTGGGGAGATTAGGTTTCCTAATCAGTAATTTTCTTAGTCTTGAGCAAAAATTGTGAAATTTTTTTAATTTTTCTGGAATTTCTGTGAATTCGAAGTGATTTTGACGGCCATCTAGGGCACTTAGAATTTCAAGATTTGTGGAGTTGGTAACGTATGACTCTTGGATCCAGTATTTGTTAGATTTCACAATAAGCTCAAACTGTTAATCTAGGATTAGAAGTTTTAAACATTGATTGAGTCATGATTCCACAAGACACATCCTGCTTGCACATTAAGGTTCAGTTCAATATTGAAGGATTGACTTGGTGATCAGTAAGCATGAAAGGAACCAACCTGGGGGAATTTGTCCATCATGTTCAATAAGAAGAATGAAAGAAAATGAGAAAACCCAGCTACAAGATAGCTGCCTGCGGAAGGGTTGGGCGAATGGAATTCACCATGGGTTGCTCCCCATAGGTGTAGAGTCGATTCCCCATGGTTGTCTTTGAAAAAAAAAAAAAAAAAAAAAAAAAATGCTAGAAAATACAAGATTTCTAGGCAATTGTTCTTCACCATAGGTTTGCTCCCTATAGGTGAGGATTTGATTCCTTTCATTGGCATTAATTTTGATGAAGAAATCGAGGGATGGAATGTTGATCTATGAGGCAGGTTTTGGTTTAGGTTTTGATTGTTATGGGTTTTCTTATTTATTACCAATGATATCATGAAAGAAAGAAGTAGATCTTAATGATGATAAGCTGAGATCACACTATACACTCATGGAACTCAATGTGTAGAATTATTCTAGTAATGGATTAATATTTGAACTTGGCTATGAAATCTACCAGGTGCTTGAGTCTAGCAGAAAGTACTGCCCATCATTCATAAATTTTAGAATTCTAGTATCGAATTATTTTTAAATTTCATTCAAGTTCGTAGAAATTGTCCAGTGATTTTTAACTTATTTTTCGCATGTTTTGCTCGGGACTAGCAAAATGCTGGTTGGGGGTTGTGTTGAGGGTCAAATATTGCATATCAGACCCCGATTATTTCCTGGATTTACGAATATGATACTGTTTAATGCCCGATTTTAACTGTGTTTGTGATACAGGGTGTATTTTAGAACATATGACTGGAAAGGATGATAAAAGCATGGATTTAACACTCTGGCATTACCACAGTAAGGGAAGGACTCCAGTGGACCGATATTGAAGAATTTACACGCCAAGGATCCGAGAAAATCAAGCCGTTCACGTTAAAGAAGCCTGAAATTGGTCCATAATGCAAGATCATAGGGTTCCCACCATCCGTTCGACCTGAAACTTCATACACGACCTGAGGACCTCAAATTAACCGTACACACCGAATTTCAGCTCTCGAATCCTTGTGGAAGTGGCCCAACAGGCTGATCAGCCATAAACCTCAATCTGGGGCCCGCCTGAGACCTGGATATACTTCAAGTTTGGTCCCGACCGTTTAAATGAGATGACAAAAGAGATGATCGAAGTGAATTGTCAATACACATCACAGTGGACCCATCTAAGGTGCATGTGCATAGTGCATGTGTGTACTAGCCGTGCACAGCTGAAATCAGAGACGGTCAAAACCGTCTCTGACCGAAACTCCAAAACAGAAATTTCTGTTTTGAAACAATTGCGCAAAACAGGGGCCATCGGTTGCTGCTGTGGGCCACCATCATTGATCAAAGGTCCGATCCGGACCGTCCATCAGACCAAAATGTTCCATATTACCATCGCCTAGGTGGCAATATTTCAATTGACAGCGAAGAGAGGGTTTTGATCGACCAAACGGAAGCTGGACGGCAGCAAGAAAACTCCTGTGGGCCACAGTGAAATCAATCCAAAACCATGTTTTCCCGAATGATTTTTCGACACGAGTCCATTGGACGGAGTGGATATCGTCTCTAATAATGATATGGGGGTCACCCGAGCATCCCAGCGTAATTCATTGCGCACGTACGTGCGCCACGAACGTCCGACCGTCGTGGGCCCTACAAATCTCTTGAACGTGATCGGCAGGCAAATCCAGACCGTCCATTGGATCTGTACAAGGAGTCTGACCAAAACCCCGACCTTTCTTGCATCCAGGCATTCAATTCAGATCGCTAGTCTTGGAGTTTTCTGCGGACGTTGATTCATACAGAGGCCCACCAAGAGTTCGGATCTTCTTGAAGATTTGCATGGTGTGCGAAATCAACCCCACAGAGCCAATGGATGGCTCTGATGAGGTGTGAAGTCGCTAAGTGGACCCCACCGACTTCAACCACAACGAAAAAAAAAAAAAAGGAAACCTTTGTTTCCGCTGCTGTTATACGCAAAACATAGCTGCGTAAGGGACGCATCTTCACCACCTTGGCTGCATTACCTATAAAAGAGAAAGGAAGAAGTGATGAGGGGGTATCTTCGGCTGAAGACAGGAGACGGACAGGGAGAGGAAGAGACAGGGAGGAGAAAGAGAATTGTTTTTTTTCTTTGACTGTTTTCTTTGTTGTGAGAGGTCTAGCCAACATGGTCGGCTAAACCCCTTAGCTAGGGCTAAGGGGTGAAGCTTGTAGCTCGATGGGTCTACTTCTATGGTTGTATTTCATGATAGGTTGGATTGTTGATTGATTGCAGCTAGAACAAAGGGACTACTTCTGGTTTTTAATGATTCTTTTGTGACTAACATTACATTAGATCTGTGATGGCTTGAGTTTTCCTTTTGCTTAATTCTGATTATGGGGTTAGGAAGCCCTGCTGTTCACCATCGTCTCCTAGGCATGGTTGGATGACGGAACTCTTCCTGACGCTCATACATCATACAGTTCGGTTGTGGATTGGTTGAACTCTGTTGTTGGCTTTGTCTCATAGGCATGGTTTTGTGATGGAATCCATTCTGATTTATAACCATCTGATCTATTAAAACTGCATTAACCAAGGTCCAATCTTGATATCTTTTACCATAGAATTCCCTGATTTCTACAAGTGGATCCTCTGAATCCCTAGTTTCCCTTCTCTGAATTCTTTAATTTAGCTTAATAATTCACCATTATTCCTCAAATCACAATTGGTTTAGATTACATCTTAGCCTATTTCTAGATCTGGTTATTTTCAGATAACGTACAGGTTTCAATCCCTGTGGATTCGACCTCGGTCCTACCGAGTTATTACTACATCACAACCCTATACTTGGGGAGTGAACATCGGTGCTGATTGTCGTGACCGAATTGTCGTTTTCGATTGTCGTGGTCGATTGTCGATTCCGATTGACTTGACCATTGCTGATTAACGATCGAGGCTGATTATCGTGACTGATTGCTGATTTCCGATTGACGTGACCGATTTGCCGATTCCGATTATTGACCATTTCCAATTGTGGTGGCCGACTGCCAATTAGCAATCGAGGCCGATTGTCGTGACCGATTGCCGATTTCTGATTGATGTGACTGATTTGCCGATTCCGATTGTCGTGACCAAATTGCCGTTTTCGATTGTCGTGGCCGATTGTCGATTCCGATTGATTTGACCGATTGCTGCTTAACGATCGAGGTCGTTTATCATGACCGATTGCCGATTCCGATTGACGTGATCGAATTGCCGATTCCGATTATTGACCGATTCCGATTGTCGTGGCCGATTGCCGATTAACGATCGAGGCCGATTATCGTGACTAATTGCCGATTTCGACTATTGACTGATTCCGATTGATGTACCGATTTGCCGATTTCAACTATTGACGGATTCCAATTGTCGTGGCCAACTGTCGATTAGGATCGAGGCCCATTATCGTGACTGATTGCCGATTTCCGATTGACGTGACTGATTTGCTAATTCCGATTATCGATCGATTCCGATTGTCGTGACCGATTTGTCGATTTCGATTGTCGAGGCCGATTCCGAGTGACAATTCCAATTGTTAAGGCTGATTCCGATTGTCGAGACCCATTATGATGTATTCAAGGCCCATGCTACGTGGCCCATGGTGATATATTTCTGGCCCATATGGTGAGGCCCAACTTGATGTATATTAGGCCCGTAGGAGCGGTCCATTGCGATGTATATTAGACTCGTGAGATGTCACCCACTTGATGTGTATGTGGCCCATGAGTGAGGCCCATCGCGACATGTATTAAGCTCTTGAGTGAGGCCCATGGTGTTGTATATTTGGCCCTGGTGTGAGGCCATGAGTCTACTATATGTTAGGCTCTATGTGGGCCATTCCTTGGGGGCAATGTTGGTTAAATGTCCACATTGTCGATGTTGATTGTCGATACCGGTTATTGATACCGATTATCAGTATGTGACTGCATAACATCATGATATATGCCCATACGCATTATCTGTATGTTTGTTATGAGATGTGGTTGACCATTGTATGTGTCATTGGGCAGGTTGTTATGAGACTCCCTGATAGGCGGAGGTCATCTCACATGAGCGCACGGTATGCGCAAGATTGACGCATGACTGGATTGTATGACTCATGAATCTTGCATTGTGTGTTGTGATTATTGTACGCCCTAGCGACATCAGGACCGTAGCCTCCACAGGCATATCGTGGGTGGCTAGATGGGACACCGAAAATGTTTGGTTCGAGCATCGGGCTGCCATAGATGGCCCTGGGAGAAAATTCCTAAAACCCACTTGGTACTAGAGGACGCCCCAACATCGAGACCGAGTGGATATACATGAGCGCCCGAGTGCCGAATACTAGGAGGCCACATCTCCCACTGTGTCATGGTCGGTTGGGAGGGGGTGTGGCCTTACCCGCCCGAGCATAGGGGGCACTATTAGGATGAATCTGACCAGCTCGAGGAATAAGTCCGCTATTTACGTACCGAATAGGTATTGGCAGACTATTGGCCAGGCATATAGTGAGGTTTCTTACCCTCACTTGGACTGTGCGGCTGGGAGAGCGGCTATGCCATTTGGAGTGTACAAAACACAGGTGATGATCCCAGAGATGAACCGTACTGATATGTGGATTTATTGGGCAGGAATTGTATACTCATTCATTCATTCATTCATTATCCACTCAGGCTGGTGGTGCGCAACTAACTGTTATGTACCTTCGCATAGCCAGGATTTCAGTTGGGCGCGCGACTAATCTGAGATAAGGAGTCTACTACATTGAGTCTGGCTATCTAAATTTAGGTATGGGACTGGTTTGGATAGAAGTCCATTGTGATGGACCCCATAGCTTGCGATACTACGTACTATCATCTCGACTTCACTCCAGCTTGGTCATTTCATTCACACCACATATTACATTACATCCGCAGTACTTAGCATTGATATGGCCGTACTTAGCATTGATATGGCCGTTAACATTCATGCCTTGCATCGCATAGCCTTAGTACGGCTGATGGCACTCATAGACTTATCAATATATTTTCGCTTATTTAGATATTGTATGATTTATGGCATTGTATCATCGGCATCTAATATTTGGCTCTCTTTGACTCCTCATTTGCATAGTTGATTTGCATTGCGTACCCTGATATTGTATGACTCATGGACTTGTCAGTACTTCCGTTTACTCTGATTACTCTGATATTGCTTACTCAACACTTATCTTGCGCACACACTTTCACCACCCACTAAGCTTTCTATAAGCTTATACATGGTAGATGCGTGCAGGTGACGTTAGGTTGCAGCAGCATGAGCTTGGAGCGTGCAGCGGTCTTCTGAAGCTTGATTTTCGATTTACGTATTTCCCTTTCAGCATTGTACTCAAATGATTATATTAGTGGATATGTGATGATGATGTTGCCTTTGTGAATTGGGTAATCTTGTGGTTATGCTTATTATGAGTTAAATGTACATTGAAAAATTCTCCTTGTAGGATCCCAGGATCAGAATCTGACGTATGGATGCTAGGAGCCAAGAATGGGGTACTACGGAGACTGTCGGCACCGGATTCGGTGATCGGGATTCCAGTGAATCCGATTTCCTGATTTGAGGCGTGACACCATTGTTGAGTTGGGTTAGTACCAAAACTATACCCAAGGGCTTTTAAAATAAGATCAGAATCGTTCTTATTTTGGTCTCTGTCTTTGAAAGGGAAGAACTTCTCATTGGGTTTGTTCTTCTTTTCATCAACTCTAGCTACTTTGAGCTTGAGGTGATGGTCTTCAATCTCTTGAAGCATTGCTTCATATTCTAAAGAAGATTGAGATTGATGGTCTGGGATATGATAATGAACAGGGGGTCTATTACATTATCATCAGGACATGTACAAGGTTTTCTTACAGGTCTTGAAGATGTGAGCACATCTTGGGCTTGCGTGGTAGAGAGAATCACGATTTAGAAGAAACCGTATTTCCCAAAATCAACCATTGCTTCTGTCAGCGACTTCTGATGTAGAAGGGACATAGCAAAGGGGAAGGACTGTATCAAAATTAGATTCACAATGAGGGTCAGTGATGCTTCGTCTAATTTGATGGGCATGTATTTCTGTAGGAAGGTCATTCCTAAGATACAATCATAATCTACACCTGGTGTTGGAGACACCCAGAAATCTTTTTCCAAAAGGAGGTCTTTGCATGTTCCTGAACCAATATTGTTTAGGAATCATTGATGGGACACACATAGAAATGCATGCTCCAGTATCAATGAGGGCTTTTATCTGCTTATTTCCATAGTTTGGTAAACTAAGGATTAGACAAGGCAGGAGGGCTGCTCGTTCAGCTCTTAGCAATGATTGTGTACGGACTGGATCTGAAGAATGTTGGTTGATAGTTACGGCCTGTTTGGGCAAACGGCTCTCCGTGTATTAAAGGGGATTAGGTGAGATAGGATTGTCAAATGCCTCCTACCCTATCCCTCTTTCTGTTTGGTTGGCGTCGTGTCATTTGCTGTATACGCGGGAGATATGGAGGGATTGTGAAATCCCTCCTCAGATTCGCACTGCAAGGCAAAGGGAATAAATGTTCAGGTACTGCAGTCAGTACCACCATCTTCCACAATGCTCCATTTTATAGAAAATGTGTTACATTTATATGACATCCTATCCATCTAAAAAGGTTGGAAACATCATGGAAATCATCTGGCCCAAAAATCAGTCCGTTCGACTTATCTGATGAGACTTATCTTATTCTGTAAGGAGATGAGCCTTTCAAGAATAGGAAGTCAACAGTATCTGTAGATCTGCTAGGATCTAGAGTTGCTGTAAGGACTTCAGTTAGATTTTCAGGAATTCGTCTGTCAAGACTATTGCTTCCTACATGGATCAATTCTAACTTAGCCATAGTTGAGGTCTGATGTTTATTCAAGGTAACGTTCAAAGCGAACATATTCCTTGAGGTCTCGGTAAGAAGCTTTGCTAAGGCTTCGAGAATCCATTTGAGATTGTTGACAATCCCATGAGTCTGTTTGCAGAGATACTTAATGGTCTCTTGCGTAGACTTAGTTGTCTTAAGGTATGGAGGGTCAGGAGGTCTATCCATGATATGCAAAATTATTAAGAAAACAAAAATTAAATTGGCTACGATACCAAATTCGAAGGGTCTTATCAAATTGAAAGACATAAAGGAGAGAGTGGGAAAATTAGAGCAAATAGTAAAATAGCAGAGAAAGCAAATAAGCAAATATTAAAATAAAAGGACTTACAGGGAAACCGGGAAGAGGACTTACAGAGAGACTTCGAGGGGGGTAGAGGTGATATCCTAGACTAGAGAGACGCCGGACTCCAAACATTCAAAACTAGAATGAAATAAACGAGAAGGCCGAATCTTCTTTTGGGCGGTCTTTGGGTGCGCTGTCACATTTGGTCAGGCACGGCTGTCGGTCATGCGTGCTTTTGCTTTCTTCGTAGCAAGGCGTCTTCTTTATCGGACGCGGATTTCTTGCCAAAGCCTTTTGAAGTTTGTGGATTTCTTGCAAAGCATTTCACAGTAATTTCCTGTGGTAGAAATTTAGGTGAGGCCGACTGTGATTCACGTGGAGGCATCACGTGGCCTTCTGCTTTCGGTGCAAAAGGAGATGCGGTCTGTCGGCCAGTGGAATTCGCTTTCCACGTAGGCTCAGGAGGAAGAAAAAGCACAAATTAGCTGTCCTGAACTATCTGGTCTTCTTCGTCTTCTAAGTCTCCGTTTCTTAGACGGGCTTGGGTTCGGAGATCTGGAGCTGATTGAACAACTGGGTCTGGGCCTCTGTTTGTTCTTGGTCTTGGGCTTCGGATCCACTTTCATAAGTGTCACTAAAAGGAACATCTTTTTGATATTGGGCAGGAACGCTTACTCTTTTTTTCTTTTTTTTAAAAGGGCCCACCTTGATGTTTATTCAAACCTACTCCATTCAATATTAGATGCCAAATCTCATGTTACGCCTGGGACTAAAAGATTAGGCCCACCTTATTCAAGTGGCCCTGTTGGAGGAGATTATGACTGTCATACATGTAGGGGATATTTACAAGGATTGCTCTAGCCACGGTGAGGCTTAACATACCCATGGTCATCATCTTCCTCACTTAATAAAAACTTTGAATTCACAATAGAATTTTTTAAATCCACATAATCCAAAAAAAGAAGAAGAAGAAGAAGAAGATAAACCTCAAATATTTTATTGAATAATATATAGTGCCTAATTATCTCAATTACACAATTAATAAAGAAAAAAATAAATATTAATTTGTAAATACAACAAACATCAAAATTCTAATCATAATAAAAGTCATAATTCTAACAAAACTCTTTTAAAGCTTAAGTTCTAAAACTAGAAATTTTAAATAAACTTTTGTTAAAAAATTTCTAAGCATGATTGAATGTGTGCCATTGAAAACTTCTTAGGGCTATAGAAGTTTTTGAGCGAGCTGATATTTGAGTTTTTACCTTCATCCATGTCACATGTAACCTTATGAACATGCCACACATATATCTTCAATGGGCATAGCTGGAAATTTTATTTAGACTGTTGATACTTCTTTTGTGGAAGACCACCTCATGAGTGGGCTAACCTGAATTTTTTTTATTTTTATTTTTGCATAAGCTCATTTTCTATATTATTGTTTGCACTATAATATTTGTGTTCCTTTTAGTAGCAATATCCTAATTTTTCATTGTTGACTGAGAACATTGATGGCCCAAGAAGTTTGAATTTTATGATCGGTTCATATTTTCAAGTAAAAAAGTGAATGAAAATGGTGATATCCTGACTAAGTCAAAAATTGTTTTGAATATGTACTATGTCTATAATTACCATTCTCATTCTTTCAAACCTAATCCAAATGAAAGTTCGTTTCTCAATTGTCGCATTTATCTTAAATTGTTTGACCGTATTTATCTCTTCATTCGTTAAATGTTTTCAGTAACTCAATTACATTGTCAAGTAAAACTATATTTATGCTAACCAATCACCTCTTATTTCTCAGGTAACATCAATTGTCACCCTATACCTTCCTACGGATGGCCAAAAATAGAGTACAAGAGAGCTAATAACTATTTTAGTAATTAATTAGTTATTACAAAGATAACGATCAATTGTTTACGTACCTCATTTTTTTGCTGAATTTTAATCCATGAGCCATATCCACCATAGCCCCAACCATTAATTCGTACGGTTTAAATTAACGAAGACAGACCTGATGTATGGTATCAACATAGCTTGCTTTGATATAAAAAATTGGTGACGCACAACACCATTAAAGGCCAAAAGGCAAATGCGAGTGGAAGACGCGTCATATAAACAGAAAAGAAAAGATAAAAAACAAAAAGGCAATGATAATAATGGAAGACGCGTCATATAAAAATAGAAAGAAAAGATAAAAAAGAAAAAGCCAACGATGGTGGAAGACGCGTCCCGCTTAGGGGATTTTTGCGAGGATGTTTCTCTAGAGGATGTTTTGAGTGGTGCATGGCCATGGGCTCGAGAGGATGTTTCTCTGACCATGGTGCTCACTTTGATGTATATTTTGTATATCCATACCGTTCATCAGTTTCTACAGCTCGTTTTATGGCAAAATCCTAAAAATGAAGAGGATCCAAACTCAAGGCCATACCATACGAAACATTAGTTACTAACGACCACCACTAAAAACTTCCTTATGACACATCGGAATGTTTATTTTCCATCCACCATTTTGATTAAGTCACACAAATTTGGATAAAAGGAAAACATAAATATCAACTTGATCCAAAACCTTTGTAGTTCCAATGAGTTTTTATTGTGGATAATCATCACCACTGAATTTTTATTATGTGGTTCACCTAAGATGTGGACCTTCCTCATTTTTTGTTTCACATTGTAAAATGATCCTTAAAAATAGATGATCGGAGTGGATAAAACACACAATCTAGTGGGGCTTGAAGATCGTACTCAGTAGTACCTATTTAGGTGCTTATGCTACATTAAGAATTAAAAAAAAGAGAAGAAAAATATTTAAACAGGAAAGGCAATCCAACGACTGACTTCTCACCCTTTCCCTCTGTCACTGCGAAAACGCGTTGTACCCAGTTGTTGTGAAAGCATGTCGGGCAGAAACTTTGGAAAGCGGATTAGGTGTTACACTTGTCCTAAGGGCCACTTTGATGAATGTGTTGTATATTCACACTGTCCATCCATTTTCTCGGCTCATTATTTTACGATGCTATATGGAAATTATCCGGTGGATCAAATCATTAGAAAAAAAAGGTATTAAATGGTCATTAAAAGCTTTTTGGGTTACAAAAGTTTTGGATCTAAGCATATGTCTATATTTTACCTTCATCTGGATATGGTTGATCTTATCAACGAAGAAAAATACATTAGCTTACAATAGGTCTTGAGAAGTTTTTAATGATAGGTGTTTAGTCATCATTGTTTCTTGTGGTGTTGTTCACATGAGAATTTAATTTGGCTAATTTTTAAGACCGTGAGTTAAAATAAGCTAGAAAAATGGATGGACAGCATGGATATACAACACATCATCAAGGTAAGCTCCACAGTAAGGTCCCGGCTACCACTTAATCCACTCTCAAAACTTTGCAGTAGGTTTCATTTTATAAAAGTGGGCGCATCATTTATGTATCTTATCCAGGCGGTCCATGTGTTATGCTTCTGTACCATTTTAAAGTGTATAAACTCAAAATTGAAGCACACCCAAAGCTGAAAGTAGAATTGAATGTGTACCATTGAAAACTTTCGTAGGGGATATTTGTGTTTTCCTTTCATCCATGTCTTGTCTCTGCAACCTAATGAATAGATTGGATGGCATGTAAACATAGCTGTGGGCAGTTGGATGGTTTCAATATTGGATGGTCATTATCCCCATTGTTTTCTCCAATATGATCCACTTGAACTATGGATATGCTTTAATTATAGGGGTTGTTTGGCACCATAAATTTGGGAGGATGTGAGGAGATTTGAGGGGAATTCTATCCCTTGATGTTGGGCACCATAAAGTAAGGTGTTTCAAATTCCCCTCAAACTGAGAGTTTGAAATCCACCATGAGAGCGTGGATTACTTCTAAAATCTTTCCAAGACTTGCATTTGGGCACTTGAGCCACTAATGATATCCTAAAACAATTAGATTATCAATT
Source organism: Magnolia officinalis (assembly GCA_021015155.1). NCBI lineage: Eukaryota > Viridiplantae > Streptophyta > Magnoliopsida > Magnoliales > Magnoliaceae > Magnolia > Magnolia officinalis. The sequence goes on along the minus strand of JAJHSJ010000011.1, from coordinate 460,401 downwards.
GCATTAGTATAAAATGATGATCAGTACCATCCAAACATTATCCATATAAATTAATGGTTAAAATAGTTGGTTAGTCCTTCAGACATGATTTTGTGCCTGTGGCCCATCCAAGTCTTAGAATGTTATCATTTTCAGACAAAGCATATATTTGAGGTGGCTTATTACAACCATTATGTCAAGCATTAAATTAGAGATATTAAAGTTGATTTAGTAATTAAATTAAAGCGAGTGTACATATAGCATGCAATAAATTCTAGCCCTTGATCAGGTGGTATTAATAATCTAATCAACAGCAATAAATTCATGCTCTCGCATCTCCAACCATTGATGACACTGGGGGAATTGAGCCAGCATCTTTTACTATCTAAAATTTCACATGTGCATGACTGTGGAGGATCATCGTACGTAGAGTCCACATGATATGGACGGTCCAGATTCATCAACTGAACAACAACGTCAACCATTGAGCAGCAATTGTCTCGTGACCGGTCATGTTGGCCTCTATAAATAAGGAGACATGCAACTTGAACGGAATAGAAGCAAAGCTTTTATCTGAATTCGTTTCCTGTGAGAGAAAAAAGAGTGAGGAAAGATGGCTATTGTTGAGTCTATTGTCGAGATCCTTCTCCAAAAACTCGCTGAACCACTCATTCGAGAAGCCATTTTATTACATGGAGTTGATGATCAAGTCCAATGGCTCGAGGCGGAATGTAGGCGGATACAATGGTTCTTGGAAGACGCAGACGCCAAACAAGAAGGAGATAGAAGAGTTAAGGGCTGGGTGCGGGACGTGAGAGATGTTGCATACGATGCTGAGGACGTCATCGACACCTTTCTCTCCAAGGTGGGCTTGGGGATCGAACCCTCGATGCGAAGTGGATTTGTGGGCCGTATTAGAAGGTACGCTAACAGCCCCTATGAGTTGACAGCTCGCCGTAACGTGGGCTTGGAGATCGAACGGATAAAGAATAAAATCCGTACCATCTCCGAAAGTAGGTCGACTTACGGAATTGAAAATATAGGTCAGCAAGCAGGGACGAGCTCCGCCGGTCGAAGCCTCCGGGAATGGAGGCTCACTTCTCCTCTTTCTCAAGAACCAGATTTTGTTGGCTTTGAGGAAGATATAGAGATATTGATGGCCCAATTGATTTGGGGAGAGTCGCGGCGTTGTGTTGTTTCAGTAGTTGGAATGGGTGGTCTGGGTAAAACCACTCTTATCAGGAAAGTTTATAATAACACCCGTGTGAAGGCACATTTTGACTCTTGTGAATGGATTTCTATATCACAAGAGTATAGTGTGAGAGATCTTCTTCAGAACATCATATATTGCCATATGGTGCTCTCAAAAGAGGATCTCGAGAAAGTGCAGAAAATGAACGTCTTTGAGCTGAGGCATAAAATTTCTTTGTATCTGCAAAAAAAGAAATACCTTATGGTATTAGATGATATATGGACAGTGGAAGCATGGGATGCTCTCAAGGATGCTTTCCCTGATATGAATAATGGAAGCAGGGTCATGCTCACCACGCGCAAGAAAGGCGTAGCTTTATATTCAGATCCACGAAGCCAGCCCCATGAACTGCGATTTCTAACCAATGAAGAGAGCTGGGATTTGTTCTGTAAAAAAACAATTAATCCTAGTACGAGATGGTGGTTGCCCGCAGGATTTAGAGAAGCTGGGAAGAGAGATTGTGGAAAAGAGAGATTGTGGAAAAATGCCATGGTCTCCCTCTTGCGATCGCAGTCATTGGAGGGCTCTTATCAGTAAAGGAACCGAGGGAGTGGGAGAATGTACGCAAGAGCCTTAGCTGGCAGCTCATCCAAGGAGAAGTCAAAATCTCCCACATATTATCTTTGAGCTATAAAGATCTTCCCTATTATTTAAAACCATGTTTTCTCTACCTGGGCAATTTTCCAGAGGACCGTGAGTTCCGTGCCAAGGAACTGATTCAAATGTGGGCTGCTGAAGGGTTTCTTCAACAGAGAGGGGAAGAAACATTAGAAGAGGTTGGAGAAGATTGTCTAAAGGAGTTGATCCAGAGAAGCATGGTTCAGGTAGCAAGAAGAAGTTCAAGCGGGAATATTAAAAGTTGTCACATCCACGATCTTTTACGAGATCTCTCCATATCAGAAGCTAACGAAAGTATGTTTCTTCAAGTTCACAGTGGGAATGCAATTGCTCCTCCTGCATCTAGAGCTCGTCGACTTGCAATTCACCATAACAACTCAAGTAAGTACTTTTCCTTGAGCCGTTCCACTCCACACCTTCGTTCGATGTTAATGTATACCCAAGGCAGTGCGTATTTTGTAAGTGAAGAAGAAAGAGAGTTTCTCTTTAGAGGCTTTAAGTTGCTTAGGGTGTTGTATATACACGGTGTATACATCAGAGAGCTACCAAGCGAAATAGGTGAACTAATCCACTTGAGATACCTCCGCTGTACCCACACTTCTTTAAAAAGCCTCCCATCGTCGATAGGCAATCTTCCTAATTTACAAACTCTATTTGTAGCATCTTGTTATAATATAGAAGTACCAAGCACAATCGGGAAGATGAAACAGTTAAGACATTTTCAAGTGAAGAGGAGAGAAAATAACTTAACTGCGAAGTATGGAGAGATAGAAGGGCGTCCAAGGCTTGACCGGATAAATAGCCTCCAGACTCTATCACTTGTAAGATCTGGCAAATGGATGGAAGATGATTGCTTGGGAAACCTCACCAATCTTAGAAAATTAGGGATATCGGTATCTACAGAAACACATGCTGAGGTATTGTTCGAATCGATTGTCAATCTGGACTGCCTCCACTCTCTGCGTTTGGATGGAGATTTACACAAGTTACCCGACTCCAGTTTCTTCCCAACAAACCTTAGCAAACTCACCTTGGAACACTCTTGGTTAAAGGAAGACCCAATGGCGACGTTGGAGAAGCTGAAAAACCTTCGCATTCTCAGATTGCTGGATTGGTCATATGTGGGAAAGGATATGGCTTGCTCTGCACAAGGGTTTCCTCGACTCGAATCCTTACATCTTCTAAGCTTATGTGAATTAGAAGAGTGGAGAGTGGAGGAAGGATCTATGCCAAGTCTTTTACATTTGCGAATCTATAAATGCGATGGATTGAAGAAGCTTCCGGAAGGACTGCAACACGTGAGCACCCTCAACAAATTGGAGTTGTGGAGTATGCCCGATGAATTCAAAGCAAGGGTTGAAGAAGACAGTGGAGATGATTGGTATAAGATTCGGAATATACCCTCCATCGACATAAGCGATAGGAAGATAGAGTAAGCAGTAGCACATTCTCTCGTCGCCAGAGCTAGGTTGGTTAGACTAGTTTCCCCTCTTCATTTTTATTTACCTCTGTAATGTACCCTCCCATTACAATCCCGTTTACTTTCTTAACGGCTACCATGCTGGCAAATGGTTCACTGGCTTGGGTATACCCCTACCGTGCTTTTTATGTGAAATCCAACCCGACTACCAACTGCTTTACCCCATTGAAGGCACACGATCCAGACTTCAGCTCCATCAGTCATTCCAGTAGACCACAGTATTGGAAATAGTGAAAAGGGTAACGCAAAACTCTTACCTTTCAAGCTGTTTCCATTAGTGTGGCCAACCTGAATCATAGACGGGTCTGATTTTTGGGCCCCAGGTCTAAGTTTTCGTGTGGTCACTAATGGATTTCATATAATCATCAGGGGGTCATGTAAAAATCAAGTAATTTATTCTTTTTAAGTTCTGGCTACGAAACTCTCTACTGCTATAGCTTGTCCATTACTTTTATAGTTTGTAACACAGTATTTTATAATTTTCTAATGTTTTTAATTAATTTTTTTATATAGAAATCTGCACGTTAGTTGTTTGAAGAAATGCTTCAACCAAGACCCTTTTCGCGACTTGTTGTGCGGTTAGATGAAACCAACAGATTCTAAGCAGTGGCACTGTATGTCTTTGCAAGTGGTTAATTGGTAAGACTTCTTTCCCCACTTTGTTTTTATTTACCTCTTAATCCATACTTCAACTTACTATGATCAAATCATTTTTTTATAATTTTGTGAAGTGTTTAATTATTTCCTTATATAGAAATCTGCACACTAATTGTTTGAAAAAATGCTTCAACCAAGACCCTTTTATGGATGAAACCATGCTAATAGTCATCCGGTTTTGACATGCATAACTCGCTGTATGGTTAGATGAAGCCACTATCGTCCATCTGGTTGACCTGACCCTTCTTTGGTGGAATATTGTATAAATTCACATTGGTTTTGACGACTTTAATTGTTAGATCAGTGACTTTTCCTTGTTAAATTTGAACTGTGGACCTTTTTTCCGTTTAAAAGTCTTTGATTGGATGGTCAGCATCAACTTATTATCAAATTGATTTTTGAACAATGGTCATTCACAAAGGGGATCTTGTGAAGACAACTGCGTGTAAAAATCAAAATTGCAACTAACAAGGCAGGCCACACATGTCTCTTCAATTGGCAGAATTGGCAATTTTATTTAAACTGCTGATACTCTTTTATTTTTGTGCGAGACCGCCTTATAAGTGGGCCAGCCTGATTATTTTTGCATATGCTCATCTTCTATATAATTGTTTGCTTGCGTTCCTTTTAGTGGTAGTACCTTAAATTTTGTTGTTGACAGAGAACATTGATGAAACAAGAAGTTTGAATTTTATGGTCAGTTCAAACTTTCAAGCCGATACTAAACAGCAATGGTGATAACCTAACGAAGATGAAAATTAATTTGCATCTGTAATGTCTACAATTACTAGTTCTCATTCTATTGAAACCTAACCCAAGCGAAAGTTACTAACCTCCCAATCTTTGGCCTTTTCCATAGGCATATTTCTATATTTGTTTTTCCTTAAGCGTTTACTTTTAGGACACTAATCAAAGGATTAGGAACTTCTAATTTGAGGGCATCTTCCATCCTCACTGATCTATCTCTTTGTTTACACCTTTCAGTTGCTTAAGTTGAGTTTGCATATGGGTCAGATATTGATCTTCTTAAATGCGATGAATATAACAGGGGTGATTGTTGTTACTCTGGGGTGATTTTATACAAACACACACACACACACACAAGGTTATGACCCCCATCATTGTACTTGTTGCTGCCACCCATTATGCTTATGCTGTCTCTATTTTGGTTACTGGGACTTTATTGTTATGTTTGTATCTGTGGAACTTATACAGGATATGATAGATACAGGAAGCTGATGGAGGGATTGAGAAGTAGAGGAAGAATGTATATTTTGGAAATTTACTTTGCGTTGGTTCCTGTAGTATTTGTGCAGTTTGGTAGATAAGACTCTGTTTCAACACAAAGATCAGGGGATCGAGTGCCCATGTGGTGTAGACGGGTGTTTGAGTATGTGTGGTGTGGGTGAGTATGTAAAAAGAAAAAGTTCATGAAGTATTTGTGCAGCTTGGGGTTGTCTAAAGCTTGTGGAGGCATGATCAGCAATAGACAACTATCATGAAACTGAGACATAGACTATCCTCTGCGAGGAGGAGATTTTCTAGCATCATCAGTGAAATTCTTGATGTATCAGGTTTTTCTTTTGCCCGTTTCTGTCTTCTTCTTTTTTCTTTCTTTCTTTCTTTCTTTTTCTCTGAGGTTAATGATACAACTCACATGCTTGAGGAAGAGGAATACCAACCCCCAAATGAACTAATGAGGAAAGAATGTTAAAGATCTTATAGTTTAAGATGCTAAATATCTTTAGCATCATAAATATAAGATCTTTAACATCTTTTCCTCATCAGTTCATTTGGGGACGATGAGATCTTTAGTCTCATGCAATGGAGTTCATGAGTTCTGAAGGATATATTTTGACATCAGGTTTCTTGGTGGATTATCTTCTCGGTTTCTTTTGTACCTTTGGTTTTTATTAATAAGCACCATTATTAATTTTGCGAAATGTGAAGTTGTTTTTAGCTCTCAAATGCATCTCAACAATTGATATTACTAAATCATGGATTTTTTTTATTATTTTTTTTTAAGGTAAGCTGGACTTGAACTGGATAGTGCATCCTGTGTTCCCTCTCAGCAGCTGGCTCCATTCCTATTGTTCAATCAGTTCCAATCTGTAGAATGTGTCTGGAATGCTCCAAGGGTCCTCCCAAAACGCGTCAACCGTCTGTGGGATTCAAGCTCATCATGATTGGCTGCAGATGAAAAGTTCAAGTGGTTTGATTTTGGGAAACAATGTTGGTTGATGGTCTGCCTGTCTACTCTTTGGGAATGGTCCTGTTGTTCCCGTCAAGTACATGTTCTTTGGAAGGATCTTTTCACTGGGCTTGTGATGGTCCCTCTATTTTGTTTTTTTCTTCTGCAGCTATTGTATATCTCAAGGATATTTTTTGTTTTTTGTATAGTTTTTATTTGTTGGAGTATATGATAGGTGAGGTTTAAATATTTTTGTGATGCCCACCTGAAAGTTGTAAATTTCCTACCATCAACAAAGTTTCTGGTGGCGTGATCCCACCTTTCTGAAAAAAGATAAAGAGAAAAGGTGTACTCGAACCATAGATCTTAATGTTAACACAAACCTCATCTACCGTTGAGCCATGGGCTTGAACCACTAGGCCATGGATAGTTCTTAGAAGCATAGATTGAAATAACTATTTTCATCTCAGCCTCTGAATGACTGTAAAGGGGGTCTTTCAAAACGTTGTTTGGATAAACCATGGTTATTAGGAATCTTCTCCTTGCAAATACTTCTATTTCTACTTTGCTCTTTCCCAAGTCTATTCATGCACCCGCATGAGAAGAAGGGGGAGGCCTGTCAACGGGCCGGGTGGATCCGGAACCAATTCAATTATTAACAGATCGACATCTTAAGGTCCAGGCCCACCCCATCAGACCTGTATAGTGGATTCAGACCCGCCATGCCGGATCTGTCAACAGGTTGGATCTGAATCGGATCTGCTAGCGACCTATCCAAGTCCTATCAATGGATCAGCATCTGCCCAAGCCAAGCTCGGGACTAGTCTAAAATTCCAAGAAAGTCTATCAATTATCAACTTGGTCAGGTCAAATTAATAGTCTAAAAGTAAATTAATACAAATTGGAAATAAGCATGAAACTCTTCCCTCGAAAATTGCAGCTTTTGTGTGGCTGGTGGGTCGAGGGAGAATGCTGTGGACACATGTGAAATTTTAGAAAGAAAAATACTGGCTTGATTCCGGCCAACGTCATGAATGGTTGGAGATGCGAGAGTACGAATTTTATTATCTTGATTAGAGCATTAACGCAGCTAAATCAAGGGCTAGGATTTGCATGACTTTAGAATGGATTGCGTATCGAGTTGCTCAGTACACTTTGGCATTATGAGTAAACTCTACCATGCGCGCGTGCTGTCCATCCATTTTACCAGCTTATTTTAGTAATGACTCAAAATTGAAGCATATCTAAAGCTCAAGTGGACCACACCACAGAAAATAGTGGGAATAATGACGTCCACAATTGAAATATTTCTACTGCCCACTATAACGTTTATTTGTCCTCCAACATGTTCATAAGGTCACACAAACATGGATTAAAAGAAAACACAAATATCAGGTTTATTATTCAAAGCTTGGCCTTAAAGAAGTTTTCAAGGATAAACGTTCAATTCCCATTATTTCTTGTGGTGTTGCTCACTTGATTTTTGTATATGCTTCAATTTTGGGCTTGTATCTCAAAATGATCTTAAAAATTGGGTAGACCACATGGATAAGACACATACATCAAGGTAGACTTCATATAGTTTAACTCAATAGGCTTACGGCATGGACAAGCGCACGACCCTTGCTTTTTATTAAATGCTTTCTTGGGGGCCTCATTTTTCAATCTAAGTCTAAATTTGGCCCAAGCTCATGGCAGGGTGCCAAAATAGTTCAGTCCGAGCTCAGCCCAAATTGTCGATATGGCCCACCTAAGTCCAAGCCTGAATTTTCACATTTTTGACATTGGTTCCCTTTCACAAGTTTCCCTCCTCTAGCATATATATATATATATAGTTGCATTTTTAAAAGCAAAAGAGAAATAGAAGACTTATAAGAATAAAGGAACATTTGTCTTTCTTTCTTTGCTTCCTTCTTTGAGAAAAAAGAAAAAAAAAATGGAGAGAGAGAGAGAGAGAGAGAGAGAGAGAGAGAGAGAGAGAGAGAGAGAGAGAGAGAGAGAGAGAGAGATTGGGAGGATACAGGGTATGTACATATGAAACCGGGTTGGGCTAAGATCCAATAACTGATTGGACCATGAATGCTGAGCCAATCCAGCCCATGGGCCAATCCAGAAGGTCCTAGCCCAGTTCAAATATTGACTGGGCTAGCTGGCCCATTGCCAGCCTTAATTTGAAATTCAGTTCCATCGCATACAAACCCCTGTCATCACTAAATATTAACTATTAACAGTTTTTGTTAACTACCATCATTTTGAAGAACACAATTTGAATGGCTAGGATCATCTTATCAACCTTATCTTAAACATTAAATGCTCAATCTCAATTGACACACGCACTGATTGATGGCTCTACATATTTCACTTTAGCCTGCTAGATGGACCGTCTTATCTTCTACAGTAGGGTGAGATTATTATTTTTCGAATATTATTAGATTTAAAAACTTTTATTATGAGTTAATAAACATTTTTAAATTGTTAATATATCCGTACTATATAAAAGAAGCCAAGGACATTTTTTGTCTATGCAATTAATCTTAGGAGAGGGACGGCACTTGAGATTCTATGGGATATTAAATGAGATTTTTAATTCAAATCAGTGGTATTTTTGAATTTTTGTATGGCTTAAATTTAAGCCACATCAAGGATGACTTGGATTAATTTTATCTCTTATGCGTGTGACCCATTTTAAATTGGTGGGTGTTATACCAGTTTATGCAATACGCATTTTCATTAGGAAACAACTTGCCTTCGACTCTCCCCTCTTTTATTTGTAAGGTAAAGCCTAGTTTGGCAAGTGTCTCTTCTTGGGTAGTGTATGATTTGTAAAAAGGATGAAAGCTTGTAAAAAAAAAAATGGGTCTTTTTAGATCTTCCTTAGTGAGTCATTCTTTGTATAGCGGAAGAATGGAAAAGAAAAATAAGCCTTACACTCCTGATTTATTTTAATCTTGTGAAGGATAAAGCTTTAAGTTTTTGTTCCATAGACATATACAAGTGTACTATTGAAACGGGTAAATTTTTGTACCTCTTATTTCTTTTCTTTTCTTTTTCTCTAAGATTTTTAGGTTTTGGTTTAACTCTTTTCTATTGTGATTTATTCTTTTTTCTCTATAGGTTTTATGTTTTGGTTTTCACTCTTTTATTTTGCCTACGTTGATCGTGTGTACAGGTGTTTCCTGGAATAATTAGAATTAGAGTCAAATGTTAAAAATCCTTTTATCACAAGATTGATGTTGGTGTTTGTTGCAATTGTTTTTTAAATGGTTGGATCCGGTTCAACTAAATTCGAGGTGTCGAAGTTTGATGGATTTGATTACATATTACATAAATCGAAGATAAATGTGGTGTTAATAAAGGAAGGTTCTACGTTTGTAATTGAATGAAGAAAAAAAAAAACTCATAAAGATAAAATATGAGCTTTTTTAGAAGAAAAACATAATAGATATGGTGAATCTTCTTTTTGTATTAGATGATTTGGTTTTACTCAATATATATGATTAAACTACTATGAAAGTTTTTTTAAGACAAATTATATAACATATGCAAAGGAAAATTAATGTCAAACAAGATTTTTCTTACATAATAAATATGAATCTTGAAAACGAACGAAGAGTCCTCTTGACAAGAATATTTAAAGGCAATAGTTCAAATCTTAATATAGAAATAGAATTAGCCGGGTCCATGTTTCTTATTGAATAGTTTCATCCAAAAACATGTGAAGGATTTTCTGGTGATACCATAATGGTCAGAGGGAGATCTATTGATAAAATGCACAAATGTGGGAAATCAAAAAAGATCCAAGTTGAAATGGTATAAAATAAGAAAGCATTAGAATTATTAATCGAATAACTACTTAAATTCTTAATTAAAAATTTTTAAACCTAATTTACATCATTAAGTAGTAGGTTTAAAGGGTTCCCTGGGACACTCAGCTGGGAAAAGGTAATTCCTCGAAGGATGGAAAAATCTTATCAATGTAATTCAATAAAGAATTTAAACCATTAATGGATTTTAAATTTCAACATTTCATTTTATATGACACTATACCAAGATTATTTTTATTAATATCAATTATATGATGGTGATATAGTTTCCATGAATGATGATAACGTGTATATTATAGGAAATAGAGATGTCAAAATCATTACCAAAATCATTTGAATTTTATATGAAAAAAACCACAGCACAAAGCGACGAGTAATGCACTATAAAGCAAACATTACAAGAGATAGTAGCATACCGATTCAAATCTCTTTCTACAAGCCCTAGCTATGCCCTTGAACCCTTGGGAATGATTTAGAAAGCCCTAATACATTTCTCTCTCTCTCTTCCAAATTCTTAATACACTTGATATAAAAATATGAAACAATTTGTGCACTTATGCAATTTTGCGCACACATTTGATGGAACTTTCGATGGCATCGACACCCATCGAGGATTTGTCGATGGCATCAAACTTCCTTTGATGTCATTGAGTAGAAACACTAAAACATTCTAAGAATCAATATGAATTTTTTGAATTTTCTCGATAGGAATGAGCATCTGCTCAATGTCATCGAGTGGTTCGTCGATGGCATCGACAGACCCTGTTATTGATAGATTTAAGACATCAACAACAAATATTATCAATCAACGATGATGACTGCAAAAGGGAAAGTTCATAGGTGGTCTATATCGGCTAATCAAAGATATCATGGATGACAATGTTGTTATTGCTAATATTGTGATAGAGTTTGCTACTATCTAGCAAAGTCACTTTGGTTAACTCGAACCCGCGTTAAGTAGATAGTAGAGGAAATGACATTTTGGTCCCTAATATGAGATGCTAGCTTGATTTATTGACCAAGTGTGAAAAAGAACAAATTTAAAAGAAAATTATACATCTATAATTAAGAGACGTATAGATGTATTTAATGTAATTAGAAAGCATTTATAAGAGTAAACTCCATATTCTCCAAACAATGTCTTGATGCAACTAGCCTGTATTAATGGAGCTCATGCTCTTGTTATCCAAACCATTGCTCTTATGGACTCTATGGTGAATGGAGAAATTTTTTTCAAAAATATCATAGATCAATATTTCATAACTTGGAAATATAGCAAAGGTCCAAAAAGAGAGGGTCAAGGATTTAACATATATGATCTTCCACTTTAGAAGAGTTTTGGGAACCCTTCTTCAAGGAAACATGGATGATCTAGGTCAAACACAATTTGGTTGGTGACCCAACACGACCAGGTAACTGTTGTCAACACTTTATAAGCCCTACCATTAGAGGTGGGCATGTTAGACCCGGTTCGGTGGATCCGACCCGATCCGACCCAACTCGATATCGTTCCGAACAGAACCGACAACCTAGATTGGCCCTGATCGAGTCCGTTCATCCAGATCCAATCGTTTTTCGGGTCGGGTTCTGATAGTGGTATATCCGGACAGAACCGGACCGAAAGGGTCCGAACTGACCCGACCCGACCCGACCCGACCCGGGATGTAAATATCCCTCTATTTTGTAAAATTCTCTTTCTCAATAAAGTCTTACCCCCCATTCATCTTTAGCTTTTCGTTTGGCGCCAAAATACCTCGTTTAATGTACACCCGAGCCCCCCAATTCTATTTCTCTATCTCTCTCTATATCTGTCTATATCTCTCTGTATCTCTCTCTTTTTGTCGTTCGGTTTTGAAGCTTTACGGGATCTCTCTGTGTTCAGAAGAAGGAGAAAGAGAAAGAGAGTCGTAGATGGCATTTAATGATTCGCATACAACTATTTATAGCCTGTAGTCTTCACAGTCGGACCAAGTTGGCGGAAGCGGATTGGCGGGTGTACAAAGCGAATTGGTTGTTGTAATGTTAGCAAGTTCTGTGGGTTTGATCACGAGGTATGTGTTATATCCAAACCATCCATCCATTTGGCAATATCGTATTAAGGCTTAAGAGAAAAAATAAGACAGATCTAACTATTAAGTGGACCACACTACGGAAAGCAGTGGGAGATTGAACGTCTACCATTGAAACCCTTTTTGGGTTCACAGAAGTTTTGGATCAATATGAAATTTGTTTTTCCTCTTCATTAAGGTCTTTGTGACCTTATGAACAGATTGGATGGTAACTAAACATTATGGTGGGCCCTACAAATTGTTTAACAGTGAAAATCATTATCTTTGTTGCTATTTATGGTGTGGTCTAGATGATCTTTGGATATGATTCATTTTTTTGAATAATGCTCTAAAATAATCTCTAAAAATAGATGAATGGTATAGATATAATAAATACATTATTGTGGGGCCATGTAACTTTGATCTCCAACCGTTCGTACAACTCGGAGCTCAAGGAGCGTCAATGCTCGTCTTTACACGACAAGTACCTAGAGTCGCAGTGGTGGTTCAAGTCTCCCAACAGATGAGGAGAAGCATGTGAACTTTCACATACAGCTCCATCTTTTCTGCCAACATGTCATATTTATAAAAAATCCGAGCTGTTCAAAAGATGGGTCACAACATGAAGATTTTCTACTTAGAAATTTGGGTAATCCACTCATTATGTGGGGCACACATGAATGTTGAATCAAATAAGTAGGCTTCATTGATTTTAGTGGTGTGGCTTGTGTGATCAGTGGACCGGATTTATCCTTGCAATGGATGATCTTTGTATTGTGCCCCACCTTCTTCACGGCTCAGATTTTCCATATTAGGGCACATTGGCGAGAAATGCTAGGATGTATCGTGCTCGTATGTAACCACTACGAGCTCATGTATAAACGACATGCTAGAGCAGCTGTATAGCTGGTGTCAGCTATAGCTAGTAGTATGAAGCTTCTTCAAGAAGCCCATTTCGTACTGAGTTATTTTATCCCAATAAGTAAACTACGTGGGGCCCGTTTTGAATTTTTTTTTGTTTATCCACACCGTTCATCAGTTTTTTCAGATCATTGTAGGGATTGATGCTAAATTTTAAGTATATCTAATAATCAACTAAATCGCACCATAGGAAACAGTGGAAATAATGAAATGGACGATCTGGACCTTGCCCAATCTGATCCGACTTGGTTTTCCTGACCGAGTCGAACTCGGACCAGTTCAGGCCAATAGGGATTCGGATAGATTCGAGTCAGATGACCCGGATCCGGTATCGGATCGGATCGAATTTGGGTCAGGCCTTGCAAATTTCGAACTGAGACGAGTTGGACCGTATCCGATCCGACTCGGTCCGATGCCCAACTCTACCTACCATCATGTATCTGTTTTATCAACATTGTCAATCGGTTTTGTCAGCTTATCCCAGGGCATGAGCTCAAATTTGAAGCATCAATGCTCAAGCAAGCTCCGTCACAATAAATTTTTTTTTTTTTTTAAAAAAAAAAAAACGTTATATGGATAATAAGGTCCACCGTTGAAACCTTCCCAGGGCTACAGTGCTATAGATAGATAGATACAGAGGCATGCTCACCAATGCACCTGTTTACATGCACACCTTTGCATACGTGTCATGGGTGTCTAATCCGAATAGCCTATGTGATGCTCCATCCCATGAAACCCCTGAGGACCAATTTTCACCCTAATTTAAAACTCCGGTGGGCCATAGTAAAGAAAAATGCAAATCAAGAGAGGAAACTGTTTTCTTTTTTCATAGCCCACTAAAGTTTTGGATCAAAGTAAAAGTTGGGCCCCAGGGATTTCATTAGGGTGCTCATCACGTGGACCATTTAGATTTTGGACTCATATCATTTATGATGAGTTCTCAAAATGTTCTCACGAGTTATGTCCTCAATAAATTTTCAACTTTTATATATATGGACATTCAACAAGAGAAAACACAAATATCAGATTGATCCAATAGTTATGTAACCCTAGAAGTTTTCAACTATTATTTCCTGTGGTGTGATCCACTTGAGCATCGGATCTACTTCAATTTTCTGCTCATGCCTTAAAATGAATTGAAAAAAATAGATGAACAGTGTGGATAAAACATAAGCATCATCATAGAGGCTCACAAAACTTTGACACCAACTAGCTTTTTGGTGTTGGTGTCATCAGCCAAACGGCGTCCGACTGGTTTAATGAACAAAGGGCCCCACTTGTTTTAGTACACATCAAACATGACCCATCAAACTAGAAAATGTCCAATAGAATACAAGGGAGTGATAGAAAAGGCATTCTGGTACAAGTCAAGGCAACAACGTGGACGCTGGTGTTTCCCCCAAATCTCAATCATACGTTTTAGTGTTACCATCCAAACTGCTACGTACACGCTTTCATATCTGTCTCATTACACCCTCATCTGCACCAAAAAGTACATGTCCACCGGATTGCCAGCTGTTCTCTGAGCCCCATGATGATGTATGTATTTTATCCACACCATCCATCTATTGTTTCAGATCATTTTAAAGGATAATCCCAAAAATGAGCTACATCCAAGTCTCAAGTGAACCACAGCACAAGAAAACAGCGGTGATTAAATACTCACCATTAAAAACATCCTGGTGCCCACTGTAATGTTTATTTTCCATCCATCCAACTTGTCTATTAGGTCACACACAGACCTGGATGAATGAAAAACACAAATATCAGCTTCATCCAAAACTTGTGGCCCCAAAAAAATTTTAACGGTCGGCGTGCAATTGCCAATGTTACTTATGGCGTGGTCCACATTATATTTGGATCTGCCACATTTTTGGGCTCATGCATTAAAATTATCCAAAAAAATGGATGGATGGCCTGGATAAAACGTATACATTATGGTGTGGCCCACAGAGCACTGTCTGGCAGCTGCTGCCTGATGACAGCGTCAGCAGGCAATCCACGTCCCACCGCAACTACCATGCCTATCAATCCTATTGCGAACAAAAAGGGTCAATAGCACCTACCTCCCCTCACGTAACATTTACATATATCTTCCTCTAATTTTAAAATGTTACAGATAACCCCCCTGCATTTCCCAAATTCACTGCAAAAGAGTAATTAATTATTTTACATTTATCTCATGGCAGTCTATAGTGTATATGTTATCTAAACCTATTCAATCTTAGGGCTGTACACAAACTGAGTTAGCTCGGTTAGCTCGCTTGACTTGACTCAAAAAAGCTCGATTTGACTTTGTTCGAAACTCAGTTCGAGCTAAGTTGAGCAGATTTTTTGAGTTCGAAAAAATTTCGAACTGAGTACGAGCTTGCCTAACATCAACTCAACTAGGATTGAATCCAAGTCGAATCGAACTTAGATTGAACTAGTTCGGTGACTCGGTTACTTTAATATTAATGTTGCTCATCAAGTGTTTGATGAAATGACTTAACAAAGTGTAGCTGGTGGCAAGAAAGATATGTATATGAAACGAATGCTCTTTTTTTTCTTGATTTTTATATTGTTTAGAAGGTGTTTAATGAAATACCTGTAAAACCACTGCTATTGTTTTACATAAAGTGAGATTTTGAAAGTGCAGTCCATATATTTGTGAAAATACTACAAAGGCAATCTTGGCTCAAACCCAGCTCGAAGTACCTGAGCTGCTGACCGAACCGAGCCAAGCCGAGCCAAGTTCGAGTAGGGGCAACAAGTGGCTGACCAGAGTCGAGCTGTGCCCAACTCGACTCATTTGGACTCATGTACACCTCTATTCAATCTAATCATTTCAACCATGAAAATTGGACGTCTCAAAAATCAAGCTGAACCAATCACTATATAGACTATCATGCGATTTTGGAGGGTTTTGCATGGATGTTTATTATTTTTCATGGAGTGGTCCACTTCATAATTGGATTAGTGTCATTTTTTGAGTGTCCAATTATTATGAAAAGACCCTATTGGCTATTGGACGCCATTATATATGGTTGGCCCATTGGACAGACAAAACAAGCTGTCCAATGCACGAATCCTAGCACCATAATCATCCTAACTAAAAATCCAAGCAGTCAAATCATTAAAGAAGGTGCATGTGACTTGTATAGTAGATTTTATAGTGTGGCCCACCTTATGATTAGACCTGGCAGACTGTGCTGCATGGGTTGGACGTCTTTATACGCATACCAAGTTGGCCTCACGATTCTTGATTTCAAAAATGTTTAAAGAAAAAATAACTAATGAGGGCATTCTGATAATTACCCCCCTCCAAAAAGCTCCTATTTATTGGAAATTTTATTGGAGGGAGTATTGGGTGAAACCGGTGCAAAATCCTTGTTGTGCATGTATTAGGTAATCTGTTTGGAGATGAGAATCCATATTCCTTTTCATGGGTTTGATACTCCACACGTGTGAATTAGGTACCTCATGTGTGAGGATGGTACATGGCAAGTATATCCCAGGCACCAATGTCAGGCTGGTCTACTCGGGACGCTGATTGTCTGTGCCCTCATGTGCCACTTGGAAGCTGTGTAGGGCCCATAGAGATGGAAGTGAAAAATCCACTCCGTCCATTATTTTTGCAAGATCACAATAGGGTATTAATATAAAAAATCAGGAATATTCAAAACACAGGTGGGCCACATAAATGAGACAGTGGGAACAGAAATGTCTACCGTTGAAATCTTCTTGGAGCTAACCATGATTTTTGTATGCCATCCAAACGATTCATAGGGTAATTGCCACCCTTATGAACTGTAAGCACAAATATCATCCTGATACAAAACTTCTGTGGCCCCCACGAAGTTTTCAATAGTGGGCGTTCAATCTCTACTGTTTAGCATGGTATGGCCCACATGAGTTTTGGATCTATCTGAATTTTAGATTTCTGTCCCATTTTGGTCTTTCAAATTTGATGGATGAAGTGGATTTGTCACGGGCATCTCTGTGGGGCCCACATGACTTCCGATAACGTGGCACAGGCAATCCGCCTCCATTCATCCGACGCCTTGGGAAAACTGGCCCCACGTTTTTCATCCTTCTACTTATTTTATTAAATTTGGCCCATGTGTCGATCCAACTGTACTGGAGAATAAAAAGGGCGTGACCCACCTGATGGATGGCTTAGATCTCATATCCATGGACTTAATAAAGCTCTTCCCTTTCATTATCACATATTTCACGCAACGTTCCTTTCATTTTCCAAGGACAAAAGAAAGGAAACTCTCTCTCTCCTTTGCACCAACAGTAACTATTATCAGAGGGTCTTATTGTTTGGTGATCCACACCGTTGGTCTGTTGCAACGGGTCTAAAATACCCTATTGTTAGGACCATTTCCAGTTGAATTTGGACCATTGTTGAGTTTCACTTCTCGACCACTTGTTAGCCACAAGTTGAAAAGTTTCGATTATCATATTGAGGATATCTTTTTTAGGAATTGTTTATCCATGGTGTGCAAAAACAAACCAATGGTCTAGATTACAGAAAGATGGGTTCCACTTGTCAGAATTGAATAGCTATGTAGGAAACCCATCATATAGTTCTTTTTCACTAAAAAATACATATTAAAATAAATGAAAAAGTAACACGGAATAGATATATTTATTTAGATTCTAGGCTAAGAAAAATAAAAAATAAAAAAACAATGAAAGAAGACTAGTCATGAATGAAAAGGTAGATAGCTGGCCATATTATTTTCTTCCTTACTAAGAGGTAAGACAAAAGGCCTATCTAATGTATGCATGAAGAGGATTTGAAAATGAAGGGTTATGGTTGATACTCAGGCACTTAAAAATTGTATACCCACCATACACTAATTCAAATTTAAACCATCTAAAATTGTAGGTCCCATTGTATATGGATCAACTTCCAAAAGCATGATTGATTAAACGATTCTAACCTTTGATTATTGTAATTTGGTCGTTCACTAATTTTCATTTTAACCACCCATTTTTTTAACACAATCCTCACACCCACACCCACACACTCACGCTAGTGGAATTTCACCACATATGGATACTCGAACCCTTGACTGGGTGTTGAAACTCCTGAGAGCCTACCACTGAGCAAGAGTAAGGATCCTAATTTTTACCGTGCTTGCTTATCAATCATCACACTTCATACTATATCAAAATTTTCCTCTTTAAAAGTGAAGAATACAACTTCACCCAATTAGTGAAATTTGTTGGATTTATAGAAAATCATTTTGTTGAAAAAATATAATTGAAAAGGTGACAAACAAGAGAGAGTAGGTTTCCATTTATTTTGTTGTACCTAAGCCCAAACATTCATGCCCCATGTATTCATTTACTTTGATGAAATTGTCCCAAGAACACCAACATTCATGCCAGCCACACCCCCATATAACAAGTGCAAGTGTGACAAAAACATGTAGAAGAGAAACCCCCTTAGATCATGCATGCATGCATGTGGACCATTTACATGCCACATCCCACATGTTAATATTATATGCATTTCTATTGAAATTTGAAAACCCCGTTTCATTATAATAATGCTCCAAGCATGGAAAGGATGAGATTCACATTGCACAAAAATCACCCACATCAAGGAATCATCTCTTTCCCATGCTCATGTCCACCCATCCAAAAACATTTTTCTAGGGTAGGGTGGAATTTGTAATTTTAAAAGTGCTAATGTTCTTAAATAAATAAATGGAGGGAAAAGGGATTAAAGGCACTTCTCTCACACCCATGCATGTTTAGGCATTTGAGATGGGTGTCACGTGTTGACGATGTGAATGTGTGTGAATAAATATGTTGTGGCCGTGCGTTCGAGAGTACATGCTCTCCTTGAGGTTAAGTTAAAGGTTCGAGCCTGTTCTAAATTTAGCTTACCAGCGAGTTTAGAGTTTTAGGTTTGGGTTTATTAAATAATAATTTCCTTGGTAAAATGAAATGGATGATTACTCTCCACACAAACAATGTTTAGAAAACAATAAACAAAAATAATCAAGAACATTGATCCATGACTTCTCAACCGTTGGATCAATAAGATCTGGGCATCCCTAAACTCAATACTGGAAAATTAAAAAATAATAATAATAATAATAATAATAATAAGCAGTCCAGTTAACAATAATGGACCGTTGAATCATTGATTCCAAAATGGATGGTGGGTGCCTCAAAAGTCATCTGGATTGGATCTTTTGAGGAGTACTGCCCTCTAAATAGGCTTCTAAGAAATGATATTAACAATACAACCACAGTCCATAGAAAGGAATGAACAATTGGATGGCTAGGAGTTTCTGTCTGGAAGCCATTTGGGGCATCCCTTATCAGATCAGCCGTCTATATCATTGAACCATGGGCCCACTTTTTACAGAATGGTGTATCATGTCCTTATGCGTACCCAATGGATTCTGAATTGGTTGGTGCTGGAAACGCTATGTGGGCCCACCATGATTTATGTCCTTTATCCACACCGTCCATTCATTTTTCGAACTCATTTTAGAGATAGATTCAAATCCCAAGTAGACCAGATAATAGAAAATAATGCTGATTGAACGCCCACCATTAAAAACTTCTCAGAAGCACTGTATGTTCCCTTCATCCATGTCCGTGTGACCTAATCAACATGTTGGATGGCAAATAAACCTTACATTGGTCCATATAAAGTTTTTCACGGTGGGCCTTCAATCACCACCGTTTGTTTCACCTGATATTATGATCTGTCTCATTTTAAAGCCATGCCTCCAAAATAAGCTGACAAAATAGATGAACGGCGTAGATAAAAGCACATGCATCATTGTGGCCCCACCTTGCACCTACCAGTACTGACGTCGGTACTGAAGGGGCCACCCACCGAATCCGAGTCCGTACCCAAGGATCCCACCTATATTTAAAAGAAGTGGTCGGCATGTACGAGCCAGATCGGACCGAGCGTGCGTTGGACCACTATACATAAGAGAGGAAGCTTTTCATAGAATACTTATATTTTGAATTCTAGCAATTAGGGCCCATGAATCGCTAATCCAGACCATTCTTGTCTTCCATCCATCATGGATGAACGTTACCAAATTTTCTTCTAGATAGAAATGTTTTCTTCATCAAAATCAGACATTTTTTAGTTCAATATACAAGAGTTCCTTTCTTAACCATCCAATTTTGGTCTATTTATGAAAATCATACTGTTGTATGATTGGGAAGAATTCCGAAATATAATCCATAGACGTTATTTAAAATAATCAATGGTCTAGATTATGAAACCATGGACTCTACTTTCCAGAATCTGAAATCCGTGTACACTATTTAAAGCGTCTCGCGGATCATACAATATATTCCAGCATTAAAATATCCAGCATGCGCTCCTGAATGTACCGTTTTCTTTAGTCATGAGGACGTATACGTGAAAAACGCGCGCGTGAGATAAAGAAGTTGCCTCGCTGTACACGGAACTATTTGGCAAGCATATGATATATCCGATGCATTCTTATAGCCGCACATACTTCATTACGTCTTCTAAAAATCATGCAGATCTAACCACCTGGTGGGCCACATATTTACAGTAACCGTCCATCTTCTTGCACATGTGTGTGATCTCTTGCTCATTGTACAAATTAAAATCATGATTTTTAGAATAGAAAATCTCCACTGTGGCTTTAGCCTGACGAATTGAACTGGTCTCTGGCACGTGTGTGAGATTTCCACGCGTGTGAAGGCGTGCTCACCATCTCACTCGCGAGACTCCCATCAGAAAGAGTTTATTAGTAGTCTTCACGTGCAATCTCGTAAAACAATAAAAACAAGAGAGAGAAGAGAGAGACACGTGTATTGTCACGTAATCATTAGTCAATGGGAAACTACAAACGGACGGCCCGATAAATACGCTCGTGTACTTGGTCGCATGCCGTACCTTCATCCCCAAACACATCATGCGGAATTTCTGACCTTGATTTATAACCTACCCAGCTGGACTACTATCTCCCATACTCATCCAAACACATCATCCACACCGTTGAAATAATGGGTCCATTAAGAATGGTGGGTTAAAGCAGATTTACATTAATTGGATGATCTTAACGGTCTGGATGGTGAAATTGAAAATGGACGGTTTGGATTTCTGGTACGAGTAAAATAGGCAGTGAAGGAGTATGATATTGAATGGCAAGGAAGAAGATGGGATAACTAGTCATCCCTTCATCACGAAATGAGATGTTGACAATTGACAGAAATATTCATTGATGGGAGTCTGAATCTTGTGATGAAAACATAAGGAAGGAAATTGTATGATAGGATACAGTGTACGGAGAATCATAGTCACGGATGAGATTAATGGTTACCACAGAAATGGTCTGTGGTGGCAGATCAATCAACCGTGATAGTCTAAAAGGTGGGTCCCATCAAAGGGTCATTTAGCATATCTCTAACGGAAGTCCCCACATGGGTTTGGCTTCGTCTTGGATTCTTGAAATGGACGTTGTTGAACTCTTCAACCCGATTCAAGCAAGTGGGCCATGCCTATTTCTTTTTTCTCGCATGAATTTGGACTATGGAGCAAATTATTTCTTAGGCACCGTTAATGCAATTATTTATTTATTTATTTTAAATCTGTTTTGGAGGGACATGAATTGGGTCCCACCCCACTCATTTCTAGCTAGCACTAAAAGGGATCATATGGCTATAATCATGCATGGGTTTTATCTACACTATTTATTTCATACATTTCACTGTATTATTTTAGAAGATGCGGATTTTTAGTTGAAGCCTTTTGCAGGAAGTTCCTGTGCAAGGATGCCCGTCACTATATATGTTTGTGAAAATTCTACCCCGTCATCTGCTTTGCAAGATCATTTTAGACTATTAGAACAAAAATGAGATGGATCCAAAATTCAAGTGTACCAAATGAGGGGAAACGATGGAGATTCAATGAGAACGGTTGAAATACTCCTATGGCCATAAAAGCTTCTTTTTTTTTTTTTTTTAAGGCTAACTTTTTTGTATTTTCACTTCATCCCAGTAGTAGTAATGGCCTTATAAATAGTTTGGATTGTATATAAATATTACTATTGACCCAGGGAGGTTTCAACAGTAGGAATTTCCCTACCCAACTTTTCCTTTAGTAGGACCCACTTGAGTTTTGAATCTTACTCACATTTGGTCTCAAGTCCTAAAATAATCTCACAAAATGGATAAACTATGTGGACTTCTTACAAACATCAAAGTGAGCCCCACCCAGGTTTCTAGAGCAAAAACTTCCTGCAAAAGGCTTTTGCCGAAAATTCACATCCCATTTCATAATACAAGTTTAAAATTAGACTGATCCAAGGCTCAAGTGGACCACACCACAGGATGAGTGGTGATAATGACAACTACCTTTGAAACCTTTTAAGCTAGTCCAAGGCTCAAGTGGACCACACCATAGGAGGAGTGGTGATAATGACAACTACCTTCAAAACGCTATTTAATGCTTATGGTGATGATTAGTTCTCATCCAACCTGTTAATAAGTTGGCATAGACTTAGATAAAATAAAAATATAAATATCAGCTTGATTCAAAACCCCTGCATCTCTTGAAACATTTTCACCAGTTGTATTGTATTCCACTTGACCCTTGAACTACTCGATATTTTGTGCATGAACTCTAAAATGATATGGAATGAATGAACGGTGTGGATAAAATCCAAACATTAAGGTGGCCCTTTGGGGCTCTCGTACATTCTTAACTAAGGATGTATGGGAATATTATACCTCATACCTCTCGACTGCTCTAGCATGATGGACCATTTCAATACATAATACAGTTACTATTGTTAGAATATTTTGTTGACTTAAATAGACTAATAAAAATTAAAAAGAGAATAAAACAAATGAGATAAAAGATTATATAATTAAGCCGAGGTATGAGGTGAGTTACTCAGCTTAAAATTGAAATTTCTCCGCTCCTATTATGTCCCAATTGTAACAGGTTTCCAAAGACTTTCAAAATACAATGACTATAATCTAGTACCAATTTAGGGCCTGTTTGGCTGAATCGATCCCAATATTAGGAGGGATGGGATCGCAATATCCCGGGATATGCATGATGAGCCAAATAGACCCGGTGAACTTGTCCCAGGATATAAGCAATCTCATGGATCTTAAAACAATCCACTGACATCACCATCGTTACCTTAAAATTGATCCCATCCCTTGGTTGGACGGATTGGAAGGTAAAATTCGGAGATATGCCGGGCGTGCCAAACAGACCCAGTGAACTTGTCCTGGGATATAGCAATCTCATGGATCTTAAACCAATCCATTGACACCACCATCATTACCTTAAAATCCATCCCATCCCTCCTAATCCCATGGGATCTGTCAGGCCAAACAGGCCCTTATAGTTTAATCCGAGAGTATTAAGTTAACTCAGCAATCAAAAGCTTATAAAAAAACGTAAATAAATAAAAATAAAAAGAATTTTTCACGGCAAAGCAAAAATGAATTAAAGTTGGTTCAGTCTACCAAAATAAGAATAAGCCACAAGCGCTGTCAATCACCTCATCATGGCATTAAATTCTTAAATAGATTATTTTGGGTACGTCTTGTTGCACCAAATATCAGGAAATATCATGAAATTTTGTCGTTAAAGTAGATTGATTAATCATGGAAATTTCATGATATTTGGTGCCACCAAACGCACTCTTTTGAAGACTTTGAACAACTTCCAAAGGAAAGCTCCGCCAACCGAGCAATCACGTGCAAGGTATGTCATGTACACACCGTACGTATGCCTTCATGGTATAAAGATGTGAGATCCAATCCATCCATTGGATGGGTAACACTACATAGATGTGTTTTCTAGAAAATCAGATTGGTCCACAGGTCAGGTTGGCTACAATTTAAGAAACAAATGTACTCTATGGCCAATGTTTCTAACATGTCCACCTGTTTCTGATATTGTGTTCCACTTAATTACTGTTACAACTTCATTTCCAGCAGTAAATAAATACATGGTGGGATTCACCTGGTGGCTGGATTGGATCTTGCACTCGCCTACCATGTTGGCACGTGTGGTAGCATATACACGAGCTGCCTCCTAAACGCGTGTGGCCTTGTAAAGAGAGAGCAGGAGATAAAAAGAAGAATCATATGATCCTCGGGCACAGCATACTGTTATTCCTTGGGCATCTAGCGTGTATATTTTGTATATACAGGTCCATTGTATCCAGACCGTTGATTTGATCAACGAGAGAACGGATGACCCGATTCCCAAAACCCCAAAATGTAACTATCCTAAAATGAGCTGGGAGAATGAATGGACGGCGTGGATAAAACACATACGTCACGGTATCCCCCACAGACAATCCACTCCACGCTCGAGCATAAAACTTCCTACTCGACCCGAGGATCATAGAATACATTGTACCATGTGACGTGGCAGGGGTAAATTTGTAATTAGGTGAAGGAGCGTGTGGAGATGTAGGTGGAGTGACGACTGAGAATAGGACGGTCTGAGACGCTCGTGCACAACTGTTGCCAGAAAAAAGCAGGTAGGTGGGCCAGAGGTGGGGGATCAACCCCTTTTCATCTTTTTTCATATCCGTCCATCTCAGAAAAAGAACGGCTCAGAATCGCCGGCTTCTTGCGAGGATTCCGCGCTTCTCTGGCGAATAAAACTAAAGCCAGGCGCCCTCGTGTGGAGGAATCTAAGGCGCCTCTCGCGAGGAATCGGCCACCCTGACGTAGAGACAAAACCACTATCTTTATAAATACCCTTCCAATCACTAAAAACAACGAAAATGGTACTGATCGAGGGGGGCGTACGGTAAATCTTACGCATTCACGTATGGACACTGCATGAACGGTCCCTATTGTATCCTGATCCGCACAGTGAAAGTCATGGAAGAAGGTTAGCTGCACGTTAGTGGGTGTTTTCCTGACTGTGGGGCCCACCTTGATGTATGTGTTATATATCCATGCTGTCCATCAGTTTTTTCAGCTCATTTAAGGACATGGTGACAAAAATAAAGCATACCCAAATCTCAAGTGGACCACACAGAAGGGATTTAATGCCCACCATTAAAAACTTCTTGTGTGCAATAAAAGCTTTTGGATCACCCTTCATCCAGGTGGCAAATAAACATTAAGGTGGGTCCTAGGAATTTTTTTTAATGGTGGACGTTTAATCACCATTGTTTCTTGTGATGCGGTCCACTTCAGATTTTGATTTGCTTCGTTTTCTGGAACATGCCTTAAAATGAGATGAGATGGAAAAACTGATGAACGGCTTGGATATACAACACATACATCAAGGTGGGCCCTACGGCTTGGATATACAACACATAAATCATGCGTCTTATTGTAGGGTTTTTTTACCTGACGTTAATTGCACAATTTTTTACAATACAAGGTTGATGGACGCTTGCTGGATTTCAGCCGTTGAATGTTTCCTTCTAACGGTTTGTTTGATCGCCAACGGACAGATTTTGAGGGTTGTCGTTTCAGTATATCTTTTGAGTAAGTTCCATCCACATGGGTGTACGCAATTTGGACCATCTGGATCAAGGTTCATATGCGGCATGTGTATCAACATGTCACATTCAGAGCATTGTATTATTCCACAAGATTCAAACCCAGTCGATTTGATTGTCTTGGAAGCATTGTATTGGCAGCTTTGAAAAGAATTGGAGAAAACCTACATGCTCGAGTAAAATGAGACAGGTCACCTACATCCACCCATGAATTATGTACTTGGCATTTGTGTAATTCAAATCAAACCGTCCAAATCACTGGCTCCACTTAGATGGACCATGTAACAAAAAATTAACGGTCAAATCGATATCTTAACTGGCCAATTGAAGGACATCTAATGGACGGTTAAAATGAGAAGTAATAATCGGTCACAAATCAAACCACAAGTTAGGATCATCCAATTAATTTGTATACAGTGACAGCGAAATTTGAGAAGCATTAATGACTTTTGATTGCATGCATATGAATCGTCAAACTCTGCCAGAGTATCAATGGAAAAGATCTTTAATACTCTGTCAGTGTGATGGATGATATGCACTCATTTATAAGTTATTCAGAATTCAGAAATTGCATGTAGAATACAAATTATTTAAATTAAACTCCCAACAACTAAAGTGACGTCACCAAGCTCTGTGGACCCCACCATAATGCTTGTGTTGTATCCATACCGTCAAACCATTTGTAGAGATAGTTTATGGCATGAGAAAAAGAATGAGATATATATAAAGTTCAAGTGGACCCACCACAAAAAACCGTGGGATCAGTCACACCCACCGTTGGAACATTTATAAGGCCCACTATGATGTATTTTTTATATCCAACATATTCATAAGTTAACATAGAGATAGATGAAGTGAAAACAAAAGTATAAGCTTGATTGGAAACTCCTGTGGCCCCTAAGAAGTTTTGAATGGTGGATGTCACTGTCCCCATTGTTTTCTATGGTGGGGTCCACTTAAACTTTAGATCTATCCCATTATTTTTCTCCTACCATAAAAGGATCTCTCCAAATGGATGAACGGTATGGATACAACACACGCATCATGGTGGGGTCCACAGAGCTTGGTGACATCACTTCAGTAGCGATTTGGCTACTGACCTTCAGTATCTAATCCGCATATGAGTATATCATCAATTATAAAATTATGCTAGTTTGATTAGTTGACTATAAGGCTGAAGGTTCGGCGGATTCAACCCAACTAACCTACAACCATGACTGACCCAACATTAGGTTGGGCTGGGCATGATGTATCAGGTTTGGTCTCGGGCTTGGGCTATAAAAACAACAACCTGATAAAACTTAGGTCCAGCTCAGGTTCCCCAACCCAACCCGAACCGGATATATGCGCTCGACCTCACGAGTCCGTCCCATGAGGTTGAGTTGTGTGGGCCCCATCGTGATGCGTTTCGAACATCTACCCCATCAGTCAGATGCATCATTCAATCATGGGCCTAGGTCTCAAAAATCAAGTCAACCGTGACTTTTGTGGGCCACACCACATACAGAAGTGGAGAGGGGCCATACACCATTATAACATTCATAACCATTTTTGAGGGCCCACCGAGATGTGGTTTGCAAATCCAACCCATCCATTATGTGTGTCCCACTTGAATGAGGGTTCAGACCAAGTTTCAGGCGCATGCAAAACTCAGGTGGGCCCCACCAAGTGCTTTTATATATTTTAACGGTGTCTTCACATAATTTTAGATGGTATGGCCCACCTGAGTTCCGTATACGGCTGATTTTTGAGATATCCCATAATTTAAAGGGAACCCACCAAATGCACGGTGTTGATGGCCGACACACATCACGGTGAGGCCCACACAGCTCGACTTCACGGGAGTTTATCGTAAGCTCGAGCGCATTTTACCTTTTTCATATATATATATATATATATATATATATATATATATATATATATATATATATATATAGAGAGAGAGAGAGAGAGAGAGAGAGAGAGAGAGCGAGAGAGGAGAGAGAGAGAGAGAGAGAGAGGTGCTCACCTTGTGATGCAGAATCCTATGAAACCCGAAGGAACAAATTTTCACCTTGATTTAAAATTTTGGTAGGCCATAGCATAGAGAAATACAAATCAATGGAGGAAACTGTTTTCATTTTTCATATTAAAGTTTTGGATCAAAGAAATAATTGGGTTGGGGGTTTCATCAGATGTCGGTTCATGTGGACCGTTCAAATTTTAGAGTGACATCTTGTATGATAAGTTCTCAAAAAAGTTTGCACGAATTTCATACGAACTAGTGCGCACGACTTTTAAAGGATTGTTTGTGTTAAAGGTACATAAAATTTCAATGCCGTCAAGTTTTTGAAGACTCAAGATAACAAGATAAGTTAGATTTCTATGTTTTAAATAGATTGTGTGCTACACAACACGACTTTTAAAGGAGTAGTTGTCTTGTATTTTAGCTTATTTGTTTAGAAAAATGAAGTTTTTTGTGATAAATAATTACATATATAATTAATAAAATCATAAATATAAAAAATAAGACTTGTATTGAAAATATAATGAACTTATGTAAAAATAAAAATATTAGCATGTATTCACCTGACTAACCCAACCAAACCTGCTTGGGTTGGGCTTAGGTTGAGAATTCTGACCCGATGTTGGGTTTGGTTGGGTTGGGGTTAGGATTGATCAAGTATAGGAACCTTGGGTTGGGTTAGGGTTGAGCACCAACCCGACCCATCCCACCCGACCTTCGGCCCTAGCTGACTAGCTAATTGACAGACATATAAAATGAAAATATCCAACTGTCGATCAATAAGAGGTCACGATTCTTCAACCGATCTGATTTTGGTATTGTAACCCATAGACAGAAAGCCACAGAATTTAGTGAGGTAATGTTAGTCAATATATTCCTTACGTATCATGTTTGAGTGTCTGAGCATCAATCATCGTACTCAGCCCGAGTATCGAATAGCAGCATATATTGTAAGAAAAAGATTGCCGAATCTCACGGCAATGCACAGAAAAAACGTGCCCCCTCACACATGCTCTGAGTAGTTAGTAGACTCAGATGGGCTGCCTATCCAACTCCAACCACCTCTTCTTAAACGTGCGGCTGAGATTAATTATTGGGGCTCACCTTACAACGCCCATCTTAAGAGATTAACAAATATCGACTCACCAAACAAAAAATTAAAAAATTAAAAACATATGCTTCCATCATATTTTATTAATGTTTTCTAAGCACACGTGTATAAACGACCCCATGTAAATTACACCACATAAGCCAACATGCCACACGTGCATGAGATCCAAACTGTCCATCAGATGATTGCCACTGTGTGGATGCTCTTGACCTGAAGTCATGCCAATTGGCTTTATCAAATCAAGCACAATTTTAGAAACTCAAGGATTGTTTAGAATGCATTCGGTTGTACTAAATATCATGAAATTTCATCTACAACTAGCCTAAGTTAATATAAATTTTTATTTTGTTTCATGCAATTTGGTGCAATCATACCATCCCTAACAAAATCTAAATATTTTTTCTTTATAATTTAGGTTATTTTTTTCGTTAATCATAGTTCATTAGATCAATGGGCCTGGCTAGAAGCCAATTGCATTTATGAGAGAGTTGGATACACTCCAAACATTAATTAAAAAGCGTCACCTGTGTATGTACAGCTATGAATTTCATACAAAAAAATGACAAAATTCTTATTTTACACATAATATCCTTACTGTCTCACCTTGGGCTCCAGGTATGATGCATGCATATGGCGCTTTTTCATCGAGGCGGGACACAAGCAACATTATCTAGGGCACGTATGCAATTTTATCATATGGGTTGACTTACAAATAAACTAGGTTGCACACCCGTGTGGGCATAGCAAACCTATAATATATATATATATATATATATATATATATATATATATATATATATATATATATTTGAAGTAGCACACACAGGTGTAGACAGTTAAACTGTAACACATCTGACCAACAAAATGGTTATACATTACAAAATTTTGAAGAATCCGAATATCATTCACTAGAACTGATCACGTACAGGCAAGGTACCACAACTTGTGTTACCATACCATCTTTGCCGCTGACCTGGCCCCTGTGTAGAGAACATCGGTGCCGTAAAAACCGTGGGCCTGATCATGGAAGTCACCAGGGACAAAAAAACAGAGTGTTCCACTCATCAAGTGGGCCACATTGTTTGAATCAATGGACAGATATTGTTTGAGTCAATATACAGGTGTGGCCTACTTAGTAAGTTCATGAGCCTGATATTTTAGAAGGAGGATCTTCATGGTAAGGCCCACCGTTTTCATGGTTATGATTTTCTACACGGGTGGAATGTTGGCGGGAAAAATGGTATAGTGCCACAAGTTGTGGTACTTTGAAAAGTTAACATTTCCTATGAAATACTAACTGTATTCCCATTCTATAAATTTATATTATTAAGATGGACGGCTGATACAATGTACATAGTCTAGTATTTAGTTGTCATAGTCTAGTATCTAGTTGGACTGCTCGTTTCATGGAAAAAAGAAATGAAAGTGGGCCATCTTCTTTTGTAAGCTGTAATTTCTCATCCTTAGACCCGATGGATCATTGATCTGATGGTCCCATCATGGATGGATCATGTCTTAAAAGTTTTGAAGATTGAAAGATCCTGACCGTTGAGTCCGGATTGTAGCTGTATTTCCTTAACTGCCATCATTCAGGCCACTGATCTAATGGTCCTGATTTTTCCATCCCATTTGGATGTGGGCCCGTCCGATGAGCCATCTCAGCTGGCACTCTTTATTAAATAGCCATAACCGGAAGCGTATTGGACGCAGATTGCCTTCGACGCCCTAGGTAGGAAGCTCCTTCCGTAGAAAGCTAGGTGGGGCTCACCATGATGTTCGTGAGAAATCCACACCGTCCATCCATTTTTCCAGCTTATATTAGGACACGAGCCCAAAAATGAAGAAGATCAAGTGGGCCACACGACAGGTAAACGAGTGGAAGGAAATTCCCACCGTTGGGTCTACCATGATGTTTGTGTGCCATCCAAACCGTTCATAAGGTCATTCCACTAGGATGAACTGAAAATACGAAAATACTAGCCTGATCTAAAACTTCATTGCCTTGTGAACGTTTCAACGGTGGGACTTCAATCCACACAATTTCCAATTGTGTAGCCCACTTAATTTTTGGATTCATCCCATTTTTGGTCTCATATACTAACATGATGCAGTAAAAAGGATGGACGGGATAGATTTCTCACAAACATTATGACGGACCCCACCCAGCTTTTGACCGCAGGCAATTCACCTCTAGTAAAAACAACCAAGGACGTACCAAGAAATCTGGGCAAGACATGTAATTTTTGTAAAACCAAAAGGGCATTTATTTAGAAATGTTGATCTTCCGCGTACCAAGGCGCGTGTCCAAGCAAAAGAGAAACTTGGTAAAGAAGTACGAAGAAAACCCTAAATAAGAGCCCCCAAACACACGCCAATGTTCCAAAATTATAAAAAACAAGATAAATGGTATTAATACCTTTCCATACACCTCTTTTCATTTGGACTCTTTTGCACCCACAAAAAATATCTGGACCTTTCATTAAATCGAATTCACCATTTGTAGTCTTCTATGAAAAAATAATACTGATTGGATCGTCCAAAACTGCAATCTCTCAATGGAATGAAATTGATAGATAACATTGTTTACAGAAAATACATCCAGTCACGGATGAACTAAAACATCAGGTGATTTGAAAATTTTCTATGTACTTAAATAATTGTTTATTGAACGTAATGGACGGTCCAGATAGGTGATCCGGATGTCATAGATTCCAAATGCAACTAGGTGTATGGGAAGATCTCCATGCACTGATGAAACAAAAGGGAAGAAGGAAAGAAACGGAGCATGGTGCATCAGAACGCGGATTGAGTACTACACCCGCCGGTTTCTAGCCAGGAATGGACAGGGCTCTGAGGGGCGATCTTGATGCATGCATTTATCCACACCGTCCATCGATTTCTCCATATCATTTTAGTAACTAAGACCAAAAATGAGTTAGATCCACGGCTCAAGTGGACCATACCGCCAGAAGCAGCGGTGATAATGACATCCACCGTTGAAACCTTCTTAGGGCCCACCATGTTGATTAATTGCTATCTAAACTGTTCATAAGGTCACATGGAATAGATAATGAATGGAAAAAATATTAGGTTGGTACGAAACTTCTATTGTCCCCAAAAAGTTTTCAACGATGGATATTTAATCACTACTGAGTGGTCCACTTGACCGTTTTAAATGCCTCATTTCTTTGTCTTTCAATACTAAAATGATATTTAAAAATGGATGGACGGTATAGATAAAACACATACATCATGGTGGCCCCTCAAAGCCCCTGTCCGTTCCTTGCTAGATACAGGCGGGTAGTACCCAATCAGCGTCCGGTGCATCATATTTACTCAATGGGACCCGCCACCCATGGATCCAAACCACTGATATCATGGGATCCACTCTAAAAGTTTCACCCACCAAAAAAAATCACCCACCGAGTGGCCCAGAGAGTAACAGTTAATAGAAACAAGAAACATCAACGGTTATCATTTAACCAATAAAATCCCTAATAACATACGGTTATAATCATCTAATCTATCCTAATTTTTTTTATGAGACCATAAAATATTTTATCCATCACACTAACGTTTCAGATCAGTTAAAAGTGGGACCCAAGTGTAGAAAATGAAAACCCGCGTAAAATCCACTACAAAATCTAGGCCCGAGTAATTAGTTGTATAAATATAGAATTACATGGAAAGAAGAAATGCCAAACGAAAGAAAAGAGAAAAAGCCAAAAAGGCTGCCCTCGAAGAATCAAATCCGGCGTTTGACCGAAGACTCTCTTATTTTTAAAAAATAAAAAATAAAAATAAAAAAATCTCGATTTTCTCCTCTCTCTCTCTCTCTCTCTCTCTCTCTCTCTCTGCAACTTGTCGGCATTGCAGTATTCTCTCCTTCTTGCTTCCTTCTCTCCTACATAACTCAAACCCGACTCTCTCTCTCCTCTCTCTCTCTCTCTCTCTCTCTCTCTCTCTCTCTCAAATCTCAGCCGTTGATTCGGACTGAGTGTTATGAATCTTAGATCATCCGTTCGGTCGGAGATTTACGGTATTTATCTCTTTTTTCTTTTTTGCTTTTATTATTTTTTGAATGTATTTTTCTAATGGTGGCTGAGAAGTGGAAATGATTTTTGCAGATAGATTTGGAAGGCGGAAAGAGAAATTTATAGAAAGAAGAATCGGGAAAATGTAGAAAATGAGTTCATATAGATTTCATGAAGATTTCAAGGTTTCAATTTCAATGAAAAATCTCAAATCTATTTCGATTTTCTCTCTCTCTCTCTCTCTCTCTCTCTCTCTCTCTCTCTCTCTCTCTCTCTCTCTCTCTCTCTTTTCCTTTTCTGAATTAAATAATCTTTGAAATCCGATTTCGCAGGCGTCTCTTCAAAGACGAAGTGAGAGAGAAGAAGTACTGATCAGAGCTGGTATTTTTCCGATGTTGTGTTTGTATTTCCTTCTCTTGGGCTGTTTTCCGATGGCGACGATGTCGGCCTCTCCCGACACCGACGCTTTGATGAAGTTCCTTTCATCCGTCGAGAAAGATCCGAACGACGTTTTGCGGAATTGGAATTCCATTTCGGAGAGCCCGTGTAACTGGACCGGCGTCATCTGCTCCGGCGGCCGCGTCGTTGGACTGAATTTGAGTGGCGCCGGCCTCGTCGGCCGCCTCCATATGGATCATTTGATGGCTGTGGAGAATCTCCAGAACGTCAGCTTGCACGGCAATTTCTTCTACGGGAATCTCTCTCATGGAAGCAGAGCTTCTACCCCCTGCAGCTTCGTCTCCGTCGATCTGTCTTCCAATAACTTCACTGAGGCCGTCTCTCGATCGTTCCTGCTCCGATGCAGCCGCCTGCTGTCGCTCAATGTCTCTCGCAATTCCATCACTGGTGGGATCTTCCCATTCAGCTCGTCGATCATGGTGCTTGATCTGTCCCGCAATCGGATTTCGGATGATGGGTTGTTGAATTACTCACTTTCGAATTGTCAGAATTTGAATATGCTCAATTTCTCCGATAACAAGCTGACGGGTCAGCTGGGAAAGATTGGGGCGGCTTGTGGGAATCTTGGGGTTCTTGACCTATCGTATAATCTGATATCTGGGAGGATTGAAGAGGATTTTTTGGTGGGATCGGTGGCATCGTTGCACCATTTAGACCTCTCCCACAACAACTTGTCGGGTGAATTCGCCAGGATCGGATTCGGCAACTGCACTAATCTTACAGTGCTCAATCTCTCCTACAATGGACTCTCTGGTGTCGGGTTCCCAGCAAGCATTTCAAATTGCCAGCAGCTCGAGTTGCTCGACCTCTCCCATAACATGCTTGAAGATAAGATTCCGTCATTGTTGGGGGATTTCCGAAGTCTACAGAAGCTGTTCTTGGCAAAGAACCAATTTTCGGGGGAGATACCATTAGAATTGGGGCAGTTGTGCGGCACTATCCGGGAGCTCGACCTTTCTGAGAACAGCATCTCCGGTGGATTTCCGTCTTCATTTGCCTCATGTTCATCTTTGGAAATCCTCAATCTCGGCCACAATCAGCTATCGGGCAATTTCATCGACAGCGTGATCAGCACTCTCTCATCTTTGAAACGCCTCTCGATCGCTTTTAACAATCTCACAGGCTTGGTGCCTATGTCGCTGAGGAACTGCTCGCAATTGGAAGTGCTCGATCTCAGCTCGAATGGATTCAATGGAACTATTGTAGCTGGGTTCTGTTCGAAGTTTGATTCTCTGCAGAAGATCCTCCTGTCCGGAAATTTCCTATCTGGGGCCGTGCCTTCGGAGCTCGGCAACTGCAAGAGCCTAAGGACTGTCGATCTTAGCTTCAATCAACTTAGTGGGCAGGTTCCTTCGGTGATCTGGGAGCTTCCACAGCTCGCCGATTTGGTTCTTTGGGCTAACAGCCTTGACGGCGAGATACCTGATGGCCTCTGCTCAGGTGGAAGAAGCTTACAGACATTGATTCTCAACAACAATCTTATCTCTGGTTCGATCCCACTGTCGCTCACCAATTGCAAGGATCTGATTTGGGTCTCCCTATCTAACAATCTCATCACTGGAGGAATCCCAGCTGGGATCGGAAACCTCCAGAAACTCGCAATTCTTCAACTTGGGAACAATTCGCTGAGCGGGGAGATCCCTCCAGGGCTTGGCAACTGCAGCAACCTCATCTGGCTTGACCTGAACAGCAACAAACTGCTGGGGGCTGTCCCACCACGGCTTGCCATCCAGGCGGGGAAGATTGTCCCTGGGGTTGTGTCCGGGAAGCAGTTTGCATTCGTGAGGAATGAGGGCGGGACAGCTTGTCGTGGAGCTGGGGGGCTGCTGGAATTCGAGGGGATCCGGAAGGAGCGGCTCTTGGACTATCCAATTGTCCATTCATGCCCATCGACAAGGGTATACACTGGAACGACAGTGTACTCATTTGTGGGCAATGGTAGCATGATCTACCTCGATCTCTCCTACAATTCACTGTCTGGGACTATCCCTGACGGCTTAGGATCCATGTACTATCTACAAGTCTTGAACTTGGGGCACAACAAGCTTATGGGAACGATCCCGGATAGCTTTGGAGGCTTGAAGCAGGTTGGAGTCCTTGATCTCTCTCACAATAGCCTTGAAGGATTCATCCCAGCATCGTTGGGAACGCTTTCGTTTCTCAGTGATCTCGACGTCTCCAACAACAATCTCACTGGCCTGATCCCATCCTCCGGCCAGCTCACAACATTCCCCTCGTCAAGATACGAAAACAATTCTGGCCTGTGTGGAGTCCCATTGCCTCCTTGCAGTCCAGCCTCAAAAGCCCATTCAAATTCGAATTTGGGTGGGAAAAGGCGGTCTATGGCTGGGAGCGTCGTGATCGGCATTGCCATCTCTCTCCTCTTTGTAATCACTCTGACATTCGCATTGTATCGAATGAAGAAATTCCAGAGGTCAGAGGAGCAACGGGAACAATACATCGACAGCCTCCCAACTTCTGGAAGCACCAGTTGGAAGCTTTCAGGTGTTCTTGAACCTCTAAGCATCAATGTGGCCACATTCGAGAAGCCACTGAGGAAGCTCACATTCGCACACCTCCTTGAAGCCACAAATGGATTCAGCGCCGACAGTCTGATAGGATCCGGCGGATTTGGAGACGTCTACAAGGCCCGGTTGAAGGACGGGTGCACAGTTGCGATCAAGAAGCTTGTCCATGTGACAGGCCAGGGTGATAGGGAATTCACAGCAGAGATGGAAACAATCGGCAAGATCAAGCACCGCAACCTCGTCCCCTTGTTGGGCTACTGCAAGATTGGCGACGAGAGGCTTCTTGTGTATGAGTACATGAAATGGGGCAGCTTGGAGATGGTCCTTCATGACAGGAGAGTCAAGGGAGGGAATTCAAAGCTCGACTGGGTGACGAGAAAGAAGATTGCGATTGGGTCTGCCAGAGGACTCGCATTTCTTCACCATAGTTGCATTCCACACATAATTCACAGAGACATGAAATCAAGCAATGTCCTTCTTGATGAGAATCTAGAGGCCCGAGTCTCTGATTTTGGCATGGCACGGTTGATGAATGCCCTCGACACCCATCTAAGTGTAAGCACCCTTGCTGGGACCCCTGGGTACGTCCCGCCGGAGTACTACCAAAGTTTCCGGTGCACGACGAAAGGAGATGTCTACAGTTATGGTGTCATACTGCTAGAGCTTCTTTCAGGTAAGAGGCCCATTGATCCAACAGAATTTGGTGACAACAACCTCGTTGGGTGGGCAAAGCAGCTCATGAGGGAGAAGAGAGCCTGTGAGATATTCGACTCTGAGCTGACAGGTGAGAAATCCGGTGAGGCTGAGCTCTATCAATACTTGAAGATTGCATGTGATTGTTTAGATGACCGACCGTTCAGACGGCCCACCATGATTCAAGTGATGGCAATGTTCAAAGAGCTGCAAACAGATTCGGAGAGTGATATTCTTGATGGGTTCTGTTAAAAGACAGCGTCATTGACGAATCAGAATCACGGGAGAAAGATCCATAATTCACACAAAAAATGGAAAATTGATTCTCAATTGAATCGGATTACCCGCAGCAACCATGATTCAGGTGGCTATTAATCAGATGTAGTAGCCATTAAACATTTTGTTTTTACTGTAAATAGCAAAGAAGAAGAACTACTGTAGAGAGGCTGAAAGGACCCATGTTTGCTGAAAAGAAAAGAAGGGTTCTTGGTTGCCTCAAATTCAAACTCTTATCTTCCTTTCACCATCTCATTATACTTCTTTTTTCCCTTTTGTCTTCTTCTTTCAGTGTTTCATATCATAGTTTTATGTTTTCATTCAAAGGCCTTCTTTTTTTCTCCTTTTACTTTCATGTGATGTTGGAGGCAGCATTTGAGAGTAAAGGTGAGGTTTGAAAATCATTTGGGTTTTGTTTCTATTCTAATGTTTCAGATACCCATTATTCCACCTTTTAGTATTAGAAGAGGACACAATGTACCCTGTACCAAAAGCAGCAAAAATGGGAGGTACTGATCAAAGGACAAGATGTGGATCTAAGCACTTGTAAAGTACAAGATTTCTCTGTTACTCTTGTTGGGTCTGTTTCATTTCACAGTTCTGAGGTTGCAATCAGTAGCATTTGTTTTGCTGACTGAAAAATGAAAACAGAGGAAAGAAAGAGATCCAAACCGAGTGATTCTAAACAAGCTGTAGTTTGATTTGGGATACTCATGCTAACAGAGCTTGTTAGGAAAGCTCTGGTCAGAACTCAGAAGCAGTGATATATCTGCACCCTTCATCTAGTGGGCCCCTACTTGGATTTGTCATTGCTCCTGATCAGATAAGGTGGTGTATGTCTATTTTCTTATTAACCATCTATCTGCAGACCCATGATTGGCTGGTCAACAAAAAGCAGTCATGAGACAACAAATCAGGTATTTCACTGAGATCTTGAACATCTGTACCTAACTCAAGTTGGTTATGTTTTGGGAGATGGAAAATGAAAGAATCCTAATCAAGATCCTTTCAAATCAGATAAAAGAGAAAATCCAGATACTGATATCTAACAATCTCTCTTTAAGTGTTTTTAATGGGTTAACACACGTGGGGCATACAAGGACAAGATGGAGACTTCATTTGATAGTTTGAATAGACTCTTTAATAGCTGGCACCCAAATGGACATGTCAGCAATGGCTCACATTTAGTACTTGGTGGTTAGGATGGTCCAATCAAAACTGATTTTTTTATTTATGGCCAATCAATTGCAGAGCACATGGAAAGACTGGCTTGGATCATCACAATCATCCACACGTGTGAGGTACATTATTTAGAGACACCAAAATCTTGTGACTCAAATGGGCAGTGGAAACTTTGAAGACAGCAAACCACCTGAGCTTTGGATCTGCCTCATTCTGGCAAAACAAATGAATGAAGTGGATAAAACACATACATTATGCTAGGTCCCACATACTCAGGTCCCTGGGTTATTAGGCAATCTGCATCCCAAAATCACACTAATTGATGATCTTAACTGTCCAATCAGCGATAATGATTTTAAAAAATGTGAGCAGCCAAAATTCAATTGTGCAGAATCAGACCATCCAGATCATTCAATTCTAATTATTTTTTTTTTGGCTATCTTCCATTCAATATGGAGCTCGAAAATGGGACCGACAGGATCGGCATGAATGTGTATCATGCACGCTTGCACACTCTAGATAAGTTTCAAGATCTTCATATTTTTTTTTTTTCCGTCATTGCCGCCTAACACTGTTACCGATAAAAGAAAAAATAAAAATCATTGAAATCAGATAAATACATCCTATTCAAACCCAATTAGCTAATCAAGTTTGTTTTTTCTAATAATGTCAAAGTCGCTAATGAAAGAGACCCAGTCAACATAATTTAATAAAAAATCACCGAAAACCAATCTCAGCAATCTTTCAAGGTGGGCCCCATCATTTCATGGCCCCTCCAAATTCATAATCATAATCGGCGCTCTTAATCGCATAAAATAAGCCGCCCTGTGAATAATATCTACCGACCTAATAAAAATATTTAAAATTGTAATTTATGTTTATTTGACTATTACACATGCAATTATCAAATTATCAATTGTTGGAAGAGAGATTATGTAGATAAGTATTAGTTTACCAGCTCTTTGAAGAAATGGGGAGTTATTTGATACTCTGATCGTGTGTGATGGTTGATAGACAGGCACTCAAAACATGTTCACAAAGCATGCCTTCACTCAGACTAAACTGTCAAAATTCCAAAGTATGATTGATAAGATGATTTTAATCTATAATTAATGGACCTTTTGTGGTTGAATTTAGACTGTCGATTTTTTAATTTTTTTCGTATTAACCTTTCATTACATGTCCACCAATCGTGCTATTAAAATAATTGAATCATTGTAATTTTTCATTTGATTATCTATCTAAATATAAGCCTGCTATTTGAACTGTCTTATTTTGATTAATTGTGTGCCACGTGTGCAATTTTTTAGTGCCTGTGTATCAACAATCACGCTACGCCAGAGCATCAAAATTTCTCTCAAATATGAAAGTTGTCTGTTTCTCCCTCTCTGTGTGTTTGTTTTCTGTGAATGTATTTTTAATTTTCTGGAGAATCGCATCATCCTCCCACGTGTGATAGTGATACGCATAGTATATCTTTGCAGTCCGTACAAGTGGGGTCCACCTTATACGCATCCAAACAGATCTGGTGGGCCCCACCATTGGACCATCCCCCAAAATTCTAACAGATTGAAAGATGCTTCCTATCTTATTTCCAGCTAGCCTTGTTTAAGTTGACAGTGGGCCATTGCTATATTCGTTTTCTCAACCGTACATTTACAGGTCACCATTCAAAGGGTTGTGATTCACCCATCGAGATGATTTTCATGGTTCTAATCCTTCAAGTGAAAGAAAGTTAGATGAACGGTTCAGATCAACCATAGGCCCACCACATGAAGAAACCAAAGGGTCGAGGATATGAAGGATTGTCCTCCGTCGGAGAATCATACATCATGAATTCCTCCTTTTTCTTCAAGAGTTTGGTATTCGTTGATTTGTGAATGCTGCCATCACCAGTACAGCAAACCCACCTACCTGGTTCCTTGCACGTGCGGGTCGTGACGTGCACGTGACTAGGTGCAGGAAAAAAAGGAAAATTCTAGAAGGATGGATGGACGTGCACGACAACAAGACCAGCTTGCCCCCTTTTCTTTTCTTGGGTCAATGAAGGAGATACGAGTAGATAGCGCGTGGGGGTGAGGGCATTTTAGTCAAATTTCAATAAAGACGTTGGATTAATCAGACCCCGTCAAAGGGATTATTCTGCTTCTCCCCTATCCCCATTCTCACGGGAGCGGATTGGATACTGAACGGTTCAGTAGCCAAAAGACGGATTGGATTTTCATCTTTGGAAAGTAGGGCCCATGGTTCGGTAATCCAGACCGTTGGTCTGTTTGAGTCACCATGGATGGACCCACCCCAGTTGAAAGAATCTTCTAAATTGGAAGATTCTAGCCATTAAAATGTTTGGCCTTTTTCCAATGGTTGGATGTAGATGGACGGGGATTGAGTACTATCCCACCAGGACCTAGCTAGGGTTGGAAGGTTCAGTCGTGGGTTCTACGGGCCGACCGTGATATGATATATACATGATCCAAGCTGTCCATCCATTTTGACTTATTATTTTAGGTCATGAGCCAAAAAACGAAGCAGAACAAGGCTCCAGTGGACCATGCCATAGGAAGCAGTGGTGATAATAATCTCACCATTGTTTATTTGCCAACCAACCTGCTCATAGGATAACATTGAATTGGACAAAGGGAAAACATAAATATCAACTTAACCCAGCACTTCTATTGCCCCAAGGAGTTTTAAGTTGTAGGTGTTCAATCACCATTATTTGCAGTGATGTTTACCACTTGAGTATTTTATCTGTCTTATTTTTAGAATCATAGTCTAAAATTATTATTATTATTATTTTTTCTATTTCTATATATATATGATTGGATAGCATAGATACAACACATATCATAGTGGGCCCTACATAGCCCCTAACAAAGGAACGCTCAAGTGGACCATACTGACTAATATGCTTGAGTTACATTAAATGCAAGAGTTATTTGTGGTGTAGTCCACTTGTGCACGTTGGATCTACCATATTTTTGTGCTCATACTTTAAAATGATTTGAGAAAAGGGATAGACAAGGTGGATAACCAAATACATCACGGTGGGCCTCCCCATAGAATTGCCCGTCTATGGCTAGAGACGAACAAGGGTAGGATGCAATCCGCGTCTCCTAATAAAATTGTTCATCTCTAACTAGGTACTGGTGGGTTACTATGCAAGTGTCCAATGTAAATGGTCTGCTAAGTGGTTGTTTTATTTTTATTTTTAAATTTCAGAAGAATATTATGGACAATGGATATTATCAATGAGGCACATCAATAAATAAAAATTGAAAGAAATTTTATTAATAAAAGAGGAGATCGAAAAAGGAAGAAGATTAATGAAAGAAAGTTAAAAATTAGGCATATAATATTAAAAAAGCCAAATGAATTTTTCTATTTTTTGTTGCTAAGTATGTTGCCAATTAAGAGCTTGTTTGAATATCATCATCAAGTAAATTACTTCTACTTACAAGAGTAGATAAGTGACTTATTTGAGATAAGTAAATTTTGTCGTGAAATATGTTGGAAAAACTAAAAAATAAAAAATTAAAAAATATTATTATTTTTTAGCACTAGGCTGAATCATATATAAATATGTTGTCTTTAAAGTATAATTCGTCCCCTTATCGATTGCTGATGGGTTACAAGCGAATTGCTTCCAGAATGTTATTAGCCGCGCGTTCTCAAAACAGCTAACCGTTGCAGATCAATAATCCGACCTGCGAAATGCAAAGTGTGCCAACTAACGCTACACCGCCCACAGCTGTGCTCGTGCCTGAGCCCAAGCACGCATGTATTCTAGTG
Organism: Magnolia officinalis; assembly: GCA_021015155.1. Lineage (NCBI taxonomy): Eukaryota > Viridiplantae > Streptophyta > Magnoliopsida > Magnoliales > Magnoliaceae > Magnolia > Magnolia officinalis. Next base: position 418,848 of record JAJHSJ010000011.1, on the reverse strand, counting down.
CATAGCAATCCAATCATTTCAACCTCCAAAACTCCAAGTAAGAATAATACACACACCTTCACATATAAAACATACATTTTCTTTTCTCATTTCCAATATGGGAGTAAAGAAAAACTTTATTTTTCTTTTGAAAAATTTAAACATCATTTTGGCGGCAAAACAAAATTTTCAAAATTTTAATTTAAAAAAAAAAAAAAAACGAATTTCAACAATTGCTCGTTTACATATGACTAACACTTCAACCTAACCATTTCTTTTTTCTACAAAGACAATCTATCCCAAGTAGCCTACATCCCTATTTCTCTTACTTTGGATCTATCATATTTTTGTGCTCATACTTTAAAATGATTTGAGAAAAGGGATAGACAAGGTGGATAACCAAATACATCACGGTGGGCCTCCCCATAGAATTGTCCGTCTATGGCTAGAGACGAACAAGGGTAGGATGCAATCCGCGTCTCCTAATAAAATTGTTCATCTCTAACTAGGTACTGGTGGGGTTACTATGCAAGTGTCCAATGTAGATGGTCTGCTAAGTGGTTGTTTTATTTTTATTTTTAAATTTCAGAAGAATATTATGGACAATGGATATTATCAATGGAGGCACATCAATAAATAAAAATTGAAAGAAATTTTATTAATAAAAGAGGAGATCGAAAAAGGAAGAAGATTAATGAAAGAAAGTTAAAAATTAGGCATATAATATTAAAAAAGCCAAATGAATTTTTCTATTTTTTGTTGCTAAGTATGTTGCCAATTAAGAGCTTGTTTGAATATCATCATCAAGTAAATTACTTCTACTTACAAGAGTAGATAAGTGACTTATTTGAGATAAGTAAATTTTGTTGTGAAATATGTTGGAAAAACTAAAAAATTAAAAATTAAAAAATTTTATTATTTTTTAGCACCAGGTTGAATCATATATAAATATGTTGTCTTTAAAGTATGATTCTTCCCCTTATCAATTGTTGATGGGTTACGGGCGAATTGCTTCCGGAATGTTACTAGTCGTTCTCAAAACAGCTAACCGTTTCAGATCAATAATCCGACCTGCGAAGTGCAAAGTGTGTCAACTAGCGCTACACCGCCCACAGCTGTGCCCGAGCGCGCATGTATTATAGTGCGTAGCAATCCAATCATTTTAACCTCCAAAACTCCAAATAAGAATAATACACACACCTTCACATATAAAACATACATTTTCTTTTCTCATTTTCAATATGGGAGTAAAGAAAAACTTTATTTTTCTTTTGAAAAATTTAAACATCATTTTGGCGGCAAAACAAAATTTTCAAATTTTAATTAAAAAAAAAAAAAAAAAAAAACGAATTTCAACAATTGCTCGTTTACATATGACTAACACTTCAACCTAACCATTTCTTTTTTCTACAAAGACAATCTATCCCAAGTAGCCTACATCCCTATTTCTCTTACTTTCAGTAGTCTACACCATTATTTAGTTACAGATAACCTTGTGTGCAAACCACACCCTCTTTGGACTATGCCAACAGCTAGCACTCTGACTTTAAATGTGTGTAATTAACCTGCACCATACGCAATGGGTAATCTCTGCCCCAGCTCCCTCTCCCTCTCCACAGGAATTGCATGTGACATACCTACTACTTGTATAATAATTATAATTTAATAATTCAACTAGCTTGTACCTTAGCTTCCCCTCTAACAGATTTATTATTCCACAGGCAATGTTCACACACAGCCCATATCCATTTTGAACGGTCACTTACAGTCCCATCTTTTTAGCCTAGCCGTTACTCATTTAGTACATCCCAGCTATTCAAAAGATGGGCCACACCATGAATATTATGTGAAGAGTGCCCACTCATGATCAAGAGATCCATAGTCCCAAAATGATGTAGAGCGGGTCGCAGACAATTTGATAGCCAAGATGGACCAAAGAAGGCCTGATGGGAGACGGAAGTGATCCGGACCGTCAAAACCTTAAAACAGGCATATCTCGCAAATCGAAATAAGTTATTCAACGTACTATATATGATTTTAAGTAGGAGAAGCTACTTTAGCCAAACAACCCACAACCTCGGGTGCCCACGCCAAATTTGTGAGTTCTATCAAATCGATGGTCGAAAATATTTTTTATTTTCATTTTTACGATTTAAAGTAAGTATTAGTTTGATCATAAATTTTTATCCTCGATGCTTTAAGAGTTGTGTCCAACACGAAAAAAGCTTAGAAAATTTAGTAGAACAACATGTTTAGACTAAATAAACCATGAAGTCTAGTGGAAATCATGACCGTTTGCTATTTATAGTAAGTCACAATTTTACTAAGTTTTAATTTTAGTTTGATTCTAAAACTTCTTCCTAGGGCTCATATCACTATTTAAGGGATTGTAAACTCGTTGTTGTTTTTTTAAAAATAAAATTTTTTAATCATCAATCAATTTATTTCAGATTTTATAGAATTTATTTCTATTTTTCATCTCTTCTTGTGGGATTCGAGGAATCTCTACGAGGAATCCGGAGAAGCTCCATAAATTCAGAATAATTATCCTCTAAGGAAGACCGTGCTGGACCTCATCACATCCATCACTGCATCACAAAACCAAAGAAAAATAGGTGCGGCCCACTTTAAAGAGTGGGTCCAACCGATTTCCATGCAGTAGGTCTTCTATGGTTTAGCAAAGTTTGAATTTCTTGTACGCATGGCATCTTCGCAGGGAAAATTGACAAAAGTTCACGTGCAACACCTCATGGGCCTTTGAAAATGCTTTGCATCAAACCTACTTTGGGTGACAATCAGTTCCTAATATCAAATTCAAATTTTAAAAAAGTAAAAAAAGAAAAATGCTACCTATTAATATTTATTCTTTATTATTCTATACTGTACTAGTCTTTTTATAAGGATGCATTGATGATGTCATTAGAAGCTACTTAGACCGGTCCTCCTTCAAAATAGAAGTTATTCTAAAGTATAAAGGTGTTTGGGAACATTTCTTTATCCGAATTATTTGTTTCAAGAATCTAAAATAGGCTTAGAACTGCTTTCTAAAAGAAAATGGAGGTGACCGATTTCTCATCAACTTTGTTGGATGACAGGTGTCTGATCTGGCTTATTCAAATGGGTGGTTAGAAATAAAAATAACTAAATAAATCCATGGCCTATATTTGATTTAAGGGGAGTTTCGATCTTAAGTTACTTAAGATAAACTACTTCTGCCTCAAGTAGCTTATCTTGGTTTCTACTTATTAAGCTGAACTGATTAAGTACTAAGTGAAAAAGTTACTTATAATTGATCTTATACCAAACTAACTTATTTCAAATAAGTTACATATCTATTGTTGTAAGTAGAAAAAGTAACTTATTTGGTGGTATCCAAATAGGGGTACTAACTAAACTCTGTTGGGCCCACCACGGATGTACATGTGGATTAATTATCCATGCCATCCATCTAATTTTTCAGCTCATTTTAGGGGTTGAGCACAAAATTGAAGCATAAATAAAGCTTAAGTGGACCACACCATAGGAAACAGTAGGCATAATGTTCACCATTGAAACCTTCCTAGGGCCCACAGTGATGTTTAGTTGTCATCTAATTCATTCATAAGCTTACAAAGATGTGGATGAAAGTAAAACACAAATATCAGCTTCATCCAAAACTTCCATGGACTCTAACTAGTTTTCAACGTATACATTCAATTCACACTTCTTCCTGTAGTGTAGTCCAGTTGAGCTTTGGATATTCTTGAATTTTTTGACTGTATCCTAAAATGATCTGAAAAAATGGATGGATGGCGTGGATATGACACATACATCATGGTGGGCCCCACATAGGTTACTCATTACTCATCATGCAATCCAATTTCAAAATTTAGGCCCTGGCATGCTCATGGTGTTCCTTACTTGATGAGTCTATCAGCATGGTTTTTGGGCTGGGGCATATTTTCAGTGTGTCCCCACCTCACATATATACATTTCCATGTATTGTAATTACCATATATACCCTAGAGTTGTGTGGGACCATCATGATGTCTATATATGTGAAATATCCAAACTGTGAATTTGATGTGCCTTCTAATGTTAAAATATATAACCTAAAATTATTCTAATATTATAAAACTCAGACCATACATGAGATGGTAACAATGCAAAATCATGCCTAGAACCTATTTACATCCACACGGTGTTTCCCACCTGAATTTTGGTGTCCCTTCATCCTGGTGAGGCACAACTGATGAATGGATTAGATGGCTTTGTCAACAACATGGTGGATCCCAATTCCCTGTTTGTTAGAGTCATCTACAAGGCATAGGTTAAGTACTTATTTTGATTCCATATAATTCTGAAAACCGAGTTTGGAAACCCAATGGGTAAAGTTGGACACGGATCTACTGTGAAAGCCTTTTACATGAAGTTCTTGCACTGAGAAGTGAGGTGGAGAGTACCTTGATGTTTGTGAGGAATCCACCCCCATTTTGCGAGATCATTTTAGGACAAGTGACCAAAAGTGATTGGATCCAAAACTCAAGTGGGCTACACTAGAGAAAACAGTGGGGAAAGAAATTCATACTATTGAAACCTTCTCGGGCTTCACTTTGATGTTTATATGCCATCTCAACCTATTTATAAGGTCATTCTTGCTTGGATGAACCGACAACACAAAAAACCTTAGCGTGAAACAAAACTTACTTTTGTAGTCATATAAATGTTTCAACAGTGGTCATTCAATCCCCAATGATTCCTCTTGGATGGCCCGCTTGAGTTTTAGATCAACTTCATTTTTGGTTGCATGCCCTAAAATGATCTCTAAAATGGATGGACGGGGTGGATTCTTAACAAACATCAAGGTGGGCCCCATCTTGCTTCCCAACATATGAACTAGCCTTTCAAGCATTCAAAACATCCAAGTTCCAGCAGATGTAATCGGAGAGGGATTGTGGAAATTCCTCCCTACCAAATCATCTTCCGTACTAGTGCAGGAACTTATGTTTGAAACCCTAGGTTTAATACGATGAACCAAACAAGAGATAGTTTTTCTTATAAGTGATTTGAAGTTCCATCCCACTTAACACGAGCTAATCCCTTGTGCCAAACAGAGCAGCTCATTTGGATGCTTTTAATTGGAATACGATTGAAATCTAAAATGACCATAGATAGAATTGAGATGAATTGGAATATGGAGGGCCTGTTTGGTACATGGCGTAGATGGGGTTAGGGGGGATGGAATAACATTTGGTCCCATGCAAATTCACTTGGCGTGTGGAGAGGATGGGAAAAGTTGGGATTATGTGGAATAGAATTGCATTTGGTCCCATGCAAGATTCCCATGGATTCTGAAATCAATTACACATGTAAGTTCGACATTGATGTATCTGTTTTATCCATACCATCCACTCATCTATGCCCTTTACATGTGACATTCTAGTTATGCACGTGTATAAGTGACCAACATTTTTGTTGATTATAATTCCATGGTCCACCAAACAAAGTTTTGCTAAATCCAATATTTTTATCACAAATATAGAGATTCAATGGCCAAAATACCATGATATTTCCAAACATGCAATCACTATGTAATAATCATGTTAATCCTATCTAATACAATTCTATATCATTTAATCCTAGGGACCAAACAAGCCTAATTGTTTTGGATGCCACTAATTAGAATACATTGGAATTCAAGAATGGAACTAAATAAAATTAGGCAAACCAATACAACCGTTTTAATAGCAGAAATTAGTACATTTGACATTAAATATAATAATTATAATAAGCTTATTGAAATATATAGTTTGGTTAAAACTAAGGAAATTCTTAGCCTTGGGTGGGCCATAAAAGTTAGCCTACATTAAAAAATCGAACTGTTTCTAGCACTTCATTCTACATTAATTCCAATTACAATTATTTACTATCAACCAAACAACTCATTTTGGTCATGTGTGTCCGTTTACCACTGATTACAACTATTTATCATCAACCAAATGACCCCTAAAGAAAATGTCCTCTGCATGATAAATTCACTTATAGCCATCCAACAATACCATTGGGGGCCATCTTTTAAAAGAGATAGATATGATTACAAGAAGCTATAACTACAAGCAGTTATAATTAATTTCATGTGCTAGATTCAATGAGTGAGTGCCAACTCTCATAAGTCATAACAACTCTTTTAATTTCATGTAACTGTTAGCCCACATGGGTGGGGGAGTTGAATCATGTTCTCCAACTGCTACCACTTAGTCTTGTTATTTGGGTGGCCACCGTGATATATGGTCTTATCCACACTACCGTTCATCCATTTTTTCCTATCATTTTAGGATATAAGCCCAAAAATGAAGATCCAAGGCTCAAGTGTACTGACTACAATATGGGGATTAAACTCTTACTGTTGAAAACTACTTGAGGGCAACAAAAGTTTTGGATGGAGCTGATATTTGTATTTTCTCTTCATACAGGGCTATGTAACTTTATGAATAGGTTCGATGGCAAATAAAAATCACAGTGGGCCCTAGAAAGGTTTCAACAGTAAGAATCATTGTTGCCGCTGCTTCCTGTGGTGTGGTCTACTTGAGCCTGAGATATGCCTCATTTATTGGTTTATACCTTAAAATGATACGAAATAAATGGATGGACGGTGTGGATAAGATCTATACATCACGGTGGACAATCAAAGCTCCTGCCCGTTCCCAGCTCGAGACGGGCGGGGGTAGGACGCAATTCGCATCCCTGTCCGTCGGAAGTGGATTGGCTGGTGTACCACAGACAAGCTATATACCTGGTCTAGGTACGTGTCGTGCGAAGACGAGCGCTGACGCTCCTCCAGCTCCGAGTTGTACTCAAAGGAGATCAAAGTTACATGGCCCACAATGATATATTTATTATATCCACGCCGTTCATCCATTTTTAGAGATCATTTTAGATCATTATCCAAAAAATAATCATATCTAAAGATCAACTGAACCATACCACAAATAGCCGTGGAGATAATGATTTTCACAGTTAAAAAATTTGTAGGGCCCACCATAACATTTATTTTCCATCCAATATGTTCATAAGGTCACGGAGACCTGGATGAATAGGAAAAACAAATTTCATACTGAACCAAAACTTCTTTGACCCCCAAGAGGGTTTCACTAGTAGACGTTCTATTCTCCATTGCTTTTTTCATTGTGGTCTACTTGATCGTTAGATCTGTTTTATTTTTAGTCTCAATCCTTATGATGAGCTTGAAAAATGGATGGTAGGTTTGGATATAACACATACCTCATAATGGGACCCACAGAACTAGTTGACGTCAATACATCAACTATGGTGTGTGGCAGGGTTGAAAGTGGAGTGGGTTCGTTCGGGTTGGTGCTCAATCTTAGCCTAACCCAAGGTTCCTGTACCTCAACCCTAACCCAATCTAACCCAACCTCACATTGAGAATTCTCAACCCAAGCCCAACCCAAGCAGGCTTGGTCGGATTGGCCAGGTAGATATATGTTAATATTTTCATTATTACATTAATATATTATATTTTCAATCGTACGTCTTATTTTCTTGTAGTTATAATTTTATTAATTATATATAGTTATCTATAATAAAGAAATTCATTTTTTTTAAACAAACATGCTAAAATATAGAACAACTACTCCTTTAAAAGTCGTATTGTGTATAAGCAATCTATTTGGGAGAGAAAAATCCAGCATATCTTATTAGCTTGAGTCATCATAAATGACATGGACCAATGAACCGACGGAATTGAAATTTCCTGTGCCTTCAACACAGATGATCCACACTTAATTATAATTAATTTATAAATAACTTATATATTGATCGGGCCCAGGTTGAGTTGGGCAACTCGATACCTCACCCAAGCCCAACCAAAGTTTTATTGGGTTGGGGTTTCTATGGCCCAAGCCCGAGACTAAACCCAATACATCCCGCCCAAGCCCAACCCAATGTCAGGTTGGTCACGGACGTTCAGCCATAGTGTGTGGTACACCCGCCAATCCGCAGCCTTTAGGGAGGCCGAATAGGTACAGTTGAGTAGCTAAACTCCCTACTCAAGTGAAGTGACGTCACCAAGTCATGTGAACCTCACTGTAATGTATGTGTTGCATCCACAACGTCCATCCATTCGGAGATATCATTTCAAGGCATGAGCCCGATCCAAAGCTTTAGTGGAGCCCGCCACAAAACAGCAGGAAGATTGATGGCCGCCGTTGAAACTTTCCTAAGGCCCACAATAATGTTTTTTCGAAATTCAACTTGTTCAAAAGTTAAAAAAGACATTAAAGAAGGGAAAACACAAATATAAGCTTGATTGAAAACTTTCATGTCCTTTATAGGTTTTTAACAGTGGCGTCACTCTCTCCACTGTTTTCTGTGGTGGGGAGTTTTGGATATGACTCATTCTTTGGATCTTATCCTAAGATGATCTCTCCAAATGGATAGACGGTGTGGATACAAAACATACATCATGGCGAGGCTACAAAACTTGGTGACGTCGCTTCAGTAGCAGTCTCCCTACTCAACCTGTCAGTAGCCAAACCGCGTCCAGCCTTTCGCTCCGGACCACGGACTGCAATTAGATACTGACAATGTCAGTAGCTAAATCCCTACTGAAGTGAAGTCACCAAGCTTTGTGGACCCCACCATGATGCGTGTGTTGTATCCATACCGTCCATCCATTTGGAGAGATTGTTTTATGCCTTGAGAAAAAGGAATGAGATAGATCTAAAGTTCAAGTGGATCCCACCATAGAAAACAGTGGGGACAGTGACATACTCTGTTCAAAACTTCTTAGGGGCCACAAATGTTTCCGATCAAGCTGATATATATAAATTTTTTTCATTTAATATCATTTAATATATCTCTATGTTAACTTATTAATAGGTTGGATCTGAAAACTACATCATGGTGGCCCATATAAATGTTTCAACGGTGGGTGTAACTGCTCCTACGGTTTTCTGTGGTGGGTCCACTTGAACTTTAAATCTATCTAGTTCTTTTTTTTTTTCTTTTTTATGCCATAAAAAGATCTCAAAAAATGGTTGGACGGTATGGATACAACACACGCATCATGGCGGGGTCCACAGAGCTTGTGACGTCACTTCAGTAGCGATTTGGCTACTGACCTTGTCAGTATCGAATTGGTGTCACGGGCAGTTCGCGATCGGAAGCTGTGTGGGGCCCACAGAGATTTCTGTGACAAATCTGCTCCATCCACCAGTCTATAAACATCACAATAAGGCAGGAATCCAACAACCAGGCAGAAGCAAAAGTCGAGTGGACCACACGACACGAAACAGCATGGATTGAATGACCACCACTGGAAACTTTGTGAGGCCATAGAAGTTTTGTATCAGTATGATATTTGTTCCTAATGCTTATCTGAGTGGTAATAAAACTACGAACGGTTTGGATGGCTTATAACCATCATGGTCAACTCCAGAAGGTTTCAACGGTGGACATTTCCGTTATCTCTTATCACTGTTTCGTGTTATGTAGATGATCTACAGTAGATCACATGAGTCTTGAATCTGGAAACGGATTGGCTACTCCCCCTGCCACCAGCCAATGGCTGATGGTCAGTGATCTGTGGGCCCCACTATGATGTATGTGTTTCATCCATGCCGTCCATTTATTTTTCTAGATCATTTTAAGCAATGAGACAAAAAACGAGTTATATCCCAATATCAAGTGGACCACATTACAGGAAACAGTATTGAATGAGCGTCGACCATTAAAAACTTTTTGGGGGCCATCAAAGTTTTGGATCAAGTTGATCTTTGTTTTTTCCCTTCATCTATGTCTGTATAACCTAATCAACAGATTGGATGTCAAGTAAACAGTAGTGTTCCTTAGGAGGATTTTAATGGTAGATATCCAATCACGATTTTTTTTTCCTGTGGTGTGGTTCATCTGAGATTTATATCCATATCTATTTTTGAATAAAGCCATAAAATGATCTTTAAAAATGGATGAACGGCATGGATGAAACACATACATCATGCAGGGGCCCACAGAGCACCGACCACCAGCCACGGGGCTGGTGGGAGGGGGAGTAGCCAATCCGTCTCCCTTGAATCTGCGTTATTTACTTATTTATGGATTCCCGTCTTATTGCGATGTTTAGAAAGTGATGTATCACAGGCGTATCTGTGGGCTCCACATAACTTCCCACCACAGGAACTTCCTGTGCCTGGGACCACATTGCAGATCGGTCACAGTTCAAAAGTCCCAGCTAAATCTGACCGTAAAATGGTCGATTGGTGGACATCGGATGAACAGAGTAGAAAAATAAATAAAATCCAACCATCTAAACTCAACTGAATAAGTTCCCAATAATCTAGGGTCAGGATCATCCTATCCAGAATAATTGTGAGGCCACAATCCATCTACAGTAGGGACCTTTATTAGGCCATTTTAGATTAAGGAAAAATTCATGCCACGTGTACGTTTGCCGTGTGCAGGTGTACCGGAGTATCGAATTCTCCGCAGAGTATTAAACCAAATGGTTCATCTTCTTCTCTTATCTCCATTGGCGCGCTTTTGGTAGAAAAGAAGGAAGAAGAAGACGATAACGTCCAATCCGAGCCGTTGAAATTATTTTTTTTTTTTAAAAGAAAATAAAAAACAAGAAATGGCGTTAAAAATTCACCACCGTCCGTTGCCCTCTCCTCATCTCGCCTTCTCCTTCCTCTCCTCATCTCCTTCTCCAAACCTCTTCATCAAATCCCGCAATTTCAAAACCCTAACCCTAAGATCCAAAGCCTCAAGAACCATTCGGAGATCTCCGATCTCGGCAGCACTTCCTCCTCTCGATCTGACGGAGGAGAACATCCGGCAGGTCCTACTCGATGCTCGGTCCGAGGCAAGTCGCAGAATCTCATCCCCACGAACTCTCGTTTTTTCTCTCTTCCATGTGTGAAAATGACAGATAAATGGCTAATGGAGTGGGATTTCATTGTGATTTTAGCGATTTATTGAACCGTATTAGGTTTTCTTGAGATTATGTTCTGATAGATGAAGTGTTGTTTCTGTTGTTTGATTTTAAAATTAGGTTTTCGCTATCTGATCTGTTGAGATTTTAGTGCTTAAGCTGCGTTTGGATGGACTGATGAATTGAATTGCAGTAGTCAATTTGATGAATTGGGTGTGATCATATCACCATATATTCGTGTAATACACTGCTCCGGCTGAAGGTCCAGATGGTTCGTTTGGGCTTTCAGTTTCTACATGTGGGGTCCATGCTTCAGTGATCCTGTCGGTCTGTTGTGATGGGTCTTACTGCCAATGGCTACTCAAAATTCCTTTCTTTTTCCTTACACACTCACACCCATACACCTTATGGGCACTCGAACCCATGACCTCAGTGTTGAAACATAGTGTCTACCATTGAGCCATGAATGGGGACCCAAATTCCCTCAGATTCAAAGATCATATCTATGTAATGGTTGACTGTGAAGCGTTGCTGCGTTTCCTGAGTCCTGGGGATTTTTCGTGCATGGGCCACTGTGATTGAAGCTATCCTATCGATGGTTTGGATGGACTGAACCATGGCCCCCCACGTGTACAATGTGAGAGTCGGGTCCGTACTCTATAAACACTCACCCTAAGCCTGTATAATATCTCATTTGCAATGACCTTGGTATCCACCTAGAGAGACTAGGCTCTAAAGATCTATGATATAGTTGAACTAGTTGAGCTCCAATAAGGTTGAACACCTTAGTGTATGCAATGTGGCATTCTAAAATAAAAAATAAACAAATAAATAAATAAAATTGGAATTTTTTTTTTTTTTTGAAAAGTGCTTTTAGATGCTACTTGCTCCTCTCTAATTGGTGCTCTGCCTTAGTACGGTTCAACACCGGCTCTACCTTATCATTTCCCAGCTCAAAATGTGATTGCATTAGTTTCAAGTTGGATTTGAAAGGGATGATGCAATTCAATTTCAGGGCTACTTACTTGTCCAGAATACCAAGTTAATTATACTTAGGCCATTTCCAATCTAATGAAATTATTGTTGCAATCCAATTCAATAGCGCATCAACAAAACCTTAGGCTTCCCTGATCTGATATGATGGATGAGGGGACATCTGTTCTTGAGAAATGCTAATCATACATGGAAAACTACAAGCTGGCATAGATATCAACATGGTACACATGTATGTTCTATGCCGTTCATCTGGTGGGTGGTGAGCCTTGCCATGTATATCTCCCATCCCCAAAATCAGGCTAGTCCATTCATCAGGTGGGCGACATGCATATGAAAGAAATGGACAGCTGGCTGATGACCCACATTCAATGTACAATTGTAGCCCACCTGATGAGTAAACTGGCCTGATTCTTGGACCAGGATGCATACCTAGTGTGTTGCCTGGCTGGGATCTTGTATGCGTGCACCAAGTTGTCACTTGTGCTTGCACAAAGATGTGCGTGTTGATTGCCAAATGTTTCTTATGTCAAAATTGCATATCTGTAAGCCAATCTGATGGTTGGAGTAAATATCTGCCATTTCCTAGAGATCTTAAACTCTTGTGTGAAATTAGGTTTTAAGTAATTTTTTATTTGATGGATGAAATCAGATAGCAGTTGTTTCCTGGAATTTTAACCGTTTCTTGTGTGAAATTGATGTAGAGAGGGTCGCGGACAGTTACATGGCCAAGATGGTTCAGAAAAGGCCCGGTCGGCGACAGAAGTGATCCGGACTGTCGGACCTTAAATCAGGCGTATCTCGCAATCCGGAATGAGTTATCAGATGTAAAATATATGATTTTGGGGTAGAACGAGCTACTTTAGCCAACCAACCCCGCTACGCCGGGTTGCCCAAGCCGGATTTGCGAAATACCACCAGATCAATGGTTATTTCTTTCGTTTTTACTATAAATAGTAAGTTTTAGTTTGATTATAACTCTTCATCCGTTGGGCTTTAGGAGTTGTGCCCAATGTGAAAAAGAGCTTAGAAATATTAGGAGAACAGCTTGGTCAAGCCATATAGGACACTTACTATTTTGGGCTGAAAACCTTGCGCACTAGTAGACATCATGACCGTCTATAAATAGTAAGTTTACTATTTATAGTAAGTCGCGAATTCTAGGAGTTTTAGTCATACTTTGATTCTGATTTCTCTCTCATTGCTTGGTATCCCTATTTAAAGGGTTGTGAACTCGTTTTTATTCATTCATCAATTAATTTCGAATTTATTAGAATTTATTTCTATTTTCTTGCTTTCTTTCCTCATGGATTCGAGAAGTCTCTGTGAGGAGTCCAGAGAAGTTCCGTGGATTCAGAATAGTTATCCTCCTGAGGAAGACGGTGCTTGACCTCACGTCCTTCCCTGGGTCAGAAATTAGGTTAAATATATCTTATCTAGAGTGAAACATCCATCACCGTCTTCATATTTTAACATTTCTAGCACAAAACTAGGTTTCCCTAATCTGTTATTGATGTTCCGATGGACCAATCACTAGAATTTTGTTGTAGGTGAAATGGATATATGTGAAAGTTAGCATATGCTTTTCCTTTTAGAATGATTAATATGCTAGAAGTCAAGTTAGTAATTTTCTCAATTAGAGATATAGGAAAATGGCATCATTATAGCTAGGACTAGGAGATTAAATGTTCTGATATTTTCTTGTTGGTGCTTGGATTTGTTACGCCTGATGAAACTGCAACGGTTTGTTGTTGTCACCATCAGTCTTATGATTATGAATTTTATTCCTATAAGGATTTTTGGTAAAGGGTTTTAAGGGTATTTGAATGTTTTGTGTGTTGCAGTTTGCACAGATATTTGATACTTCTGTTGGCATGACAGGTAAATTTTGAGCTACATGTTCAAAGATTTTTCTGCTTGGTATTTCTGGTGTAAAAATGATTACTGAATCAGTACTTTAAAACTCGATAGCGTAGAAAGTTCACCCAGTTGACTCAACTAGGTCAAGACTATGATTAAGGGTCAGACTCGGATTTCTTAAGACCCAACAAAAACATTACCGCACACTTGAAAAACTTGACTGAGTACTCAAAAGACTTAAAAAGTCAGATAATGTCATAAGATATGTCATTTCATTGGAGTACTCAAACTGAGTTTTGTGCGGCTTGGGAATTGGGATTCCGTCCTCATTGTGCTTAGCTGAAGTTTATAAAGTTTTCAAACCATGGTTTGAATGTGGAGGGTTTCAGGAGAAGCTGAGCTCGCTGAAGTGGATGGGCCCTTTGTGAAGCTCACCCTCAGAGGTCGGTTTTGGCACCAGCGATCCATGGTTTTAGCGAGGCTTGGTAATTACCTGAAAAATAGAATCCCTGTAAGTTACTCTTCCCTGCCATAATTAGATGAAGTTCTGCTACTTTGCAAGAACATGTAAGGAGTCTGCTAGCTGCATTGCTTGCTGTTTTACTGCTTTTTGGTACGCCGGAAATAAAATACTTTTTAATTTGCTCAGGAGATTTTGGAGGTGGATATAGAAGATGAAAAACAATTAGATGACAGCCCTGAGAACTTCTGAGGTACTTAATAAACTTCTCCACATAACTTCTGTAATCTCTTCATTTAATACATCGACAAGAGCTTTATCTATGGGATTCTTCTTCAAATAAGATGGTGGAAATTTTCATTTTTAACTTTCCTCTTTGTTATTCTATCTCAATGGTGATCCCTTGCTTTTGGAAAGAGGGGTTTTGAGCCATGCAATGATGCAACTACTTAGGGCCCGTTCGGATCCTTGTATCGGTCAATCCAGGATTGGCCAATACATGCATTTTAAATTGATTTTTCACACCAATTCAGTGTAAAATGCAAGTATTGGCCAATCCTGGATTGACCAATAGATGGATCCAAATGTGGCCTTTATTCCCTTTTTCATATGGAAAAACCATAACATTTGGATAATGGAAAGAGCTAAATATTAGCAGCATTTCCATTATCTTACTTCAGCCTCTAAGAGAATGTGGATCTGCAAACCAGTAAATATCACAGAACCTTAGACCCTTGTTGTTTTTCATGTTTGGGAATTGTTATCTATACCCACCATGGTTGACTAACACACCCTTCTATCCATCATCGGTATTGTAATGGTACAACTTCCATTCAATTGCATTACCAAAAGTTGGTAGAAGGGGTGTATCTATCAGTAATGGTGGGTATAACAGGACTCGAGTTGAATAATGACTTGTCTGATAGGGTTCTACTCAAATCATAAGATGGGAATTGGATGTTGTTGGACTTTTGCCATGATTGTGCATGACCCTCGCACGCCAGATCATTTCTCCCTAGTATAAGATGGTTGATACTGCACTCGGCATTAAAATTTGTGTCTTTGGTTTAATAGCTTGTTATGCTTCCAGGGTACAGATATTTTGTGCATTGACTGTCTAATGCTTGTTATCTTTGGTGGGCTCATGCAAAGCTGTAAAGCAAGCCTTTTGATATCCATTTTCCCAAGTCGATTAATTGCTACCTTGAAAGAGTCCTTGAATGCGGGTGATAGGACAATGCCAGCGGCCTGATTAGTATGATTTCCAACCATTGTCTGGGGACTGTTACTAGGTTTTTCTTTCTTTTGCTAATATTTCCTGTACTCTTCCTTTGTGCCTCTCATGCATGAGCTAAGATAGTGGCCTGGTTTTGTGCTATGGTCTGCCCATTTGGTGGCCTACCAGTTGAACAGTCCTGATCACCCCTAACGTATGTTAAATGTGCAGTGAAGATGGTAGGGAATTTGAGCTCACATCCCTAGCTGATAGGCAGCCTGGGAAATGACAATCTGTTTTCTTCATGTGAAAGGTGGAAAGTCTCCACATGGATTGGGCATTTAGTTACCATGCCGGCTCTCCTATAGGGGTGGCAATGGGATGGGTTTGGGCTTGCCGGCTCAGCACGAGTAAATCCCTATTTCTGAAGGTGAGTGTTCCTAATCCATCCATTGATCAGTTGGACTGTGCATGCACAAAGAACTAGACATTTAGAAAAATGAAAACTATCGTTCTAAATGTGAGTGGCCAGTGATTGGAACTGATATCTGTAGCATAGGATTCATGTGCACATTAAGTCGGGCCAGACTAAAATGACCCGAGCCCAAGCCGGATGCCATTAACGCCATTCCCCAGGCCACCTGGTGGACCAACCTAAGAGGTGCAAGCTCAGTCCAGAGCAGGGCCAGTCTCACATGGTCTGGTGAGTCACCCTGCCCGTTGCCAACCTTACCCTCCCTGCTCTCCCTTTGTGTGACTTGGGTTCGAGTCCTAGTGGGCTTCTAGAGGATGAGGTCAAACCCGGAAGCCCGAGATACATATATATTTTTTGTAAAATGGCAGAAAGGAAGTTATGCTTTTTAGTACAAAAGGGAATTGACCCACATGTTCTAGTGTGGCACACATGTGCGATCTTGATCGTGCATCAGGCAGGTCCCACTGGTGGATGTGCTCACTGCTAGTAGGTGCCCTCATATGCATCTCGATTGTGGATTGTTTGCCTTTTTTCCTTAGTCTCTGAACGCTATGTGGCCCATCCAATTTGCAAACGGGCCTGATTA